>JALJCO010004425.1:1300000-1502817 GCA_023101725.1 Atherinomorus stipes
TACCAACGTAGCAAAGTAGCATCAACAAGCAAGTAAAAGCTTAGAAATATATCCAGGGATCAAAATAGAGGAAAGACAGGTAGAGAAGCCGTCTGTGTGCTGTGGGGGTGTAGGAGGGGTTGAACTTTACGACAGTGAAAGGACGCCACTAGGGGGAGCCCCGAGCTGAAGTTACTGAGTTCTGCTTTAAAGACACACAACGGAACTTTCAGCAGTTTTCTCAGTGACGCGCCCCCTATCGGCAGCTAAACTAGCATCCATCTTGTTCGTACCTGTACTGTAAGCTCACTCCAGCCAGTAAAAGACAGTCTTATCTTGACTCTTGTTCTGTCCCTTCCTCTGTTTCTTTTCCTCTCTTCCTCCGGTGATGTTTCCTTGCGTTTCTTTACCGAATTCGACATGATGTGCAACAACCGCGATGTTGATACCTGGTTTACATCCGGTTGCTAGTGAGTGACACGGTGCTGCAACCAATAGTTGGCTGCAACGTCACGGTCGCGTCCCGGATGGGAATCTTACATACTGCTGTTTCTGAGCCCCGGGACGGCTCTGGGCACTGACAGCTCGAAAATGTGCATAATGAATGTTGGTGTGACATCAAAACGAGTCAGAGACACTGATTTTTAAGGTCTAAAAGTTACGTTGTGTGTCTTTAAAGCATTGATGAAATCAAGGAGTTTTACTGCAGATAATGTCCTATATAGTGGCTGCCCATCTCCCTTCTGCCCGTCTCTGCCATTTTACAGGATGTACACTGAAGGGCGAATCAAGTTATATCTTCCGAAGGACTCGAAGTGATGCAGAAACTTTACCGGTGAATAAATGCATGTATAAACTCCTAGAAATAAGGTCCGGGTTGAAAAAAAGAAAGTTTTCCTTTAAGACCCCTCACCCAGGCGACCAGGAGTGATCAGTCTGGTCTGTTTCCAAGAAGTGCTCATCCACTGCTTGTTTCTCTGGGTCCACAGCCATAGTGACACTCTCAGCCATATGTACAGCTTCGGAAGCTGTACATATGGCTCTCCTCTTGCGTGCTCCTGTGATGCCAAGAAGGCTGAAGTCCTTGCAGAGTGACTTTCCTGCAAAGCCTCTTCCCCGTACCTCAATTGGCAAGCATTGCGCACGCCACCATCATCTGCGGCACCCCTCCACCAGCTCCATGTATTTCTCTCTCTTCCTCTCCGTTCTCCTCCTCTTCCTCCATTTTCTCCACCCAGGGCACTGTTGGCTCCAACAAGAGGGCATTGCAAAAGTCATACTAAAACCATATACATAACTAAATAAAATTGACCTGAGTCCTTGGATAAGAGCCCTGCTAGGTTTATATTCTCTATTACAGATGTATGCTCGGCCTAAACTATTCTGGGATTAGTAGACTATGTATTTTGAAATCTATTCTCTGACCTACTGGAAGCCAGTGTAAAGATGTTAAAACTGTTGTGATGTGTTCAGATCTGTTAGTCCTGGTTAAAACTCTAGCAGAAGCATTCTGGAAGAGCTGCAACTGTTTGGCAAGTCCAGTTACAAGACCGTTACAGTAATCCAGTCTACTGGAAATGAATGCACGACAGAATTAGCTTCTCTGTGTATATTTGGGAAACAACCTTTAATAATTCTGTTGTTTCTGACTTGGTTAAAAGCTGCCTTGGTGACAACTTTGATGTGGCTGTTAAAAGTCAGATCTGAGTCTATCAACATTCTCAAGGATGAAAACTAGGTCAGTGATTTTAAGAGGCTGAGTATCAAGACGCTTACCTTACCAATGCTAACCTTTTTCTCTTTGCAACCAAACAGAGTAATCTCTCGGAATTGTAGGAAATTTTCTTTCATCCAGGTGTTTATCTGCTCTAGACACTGACACCTTAAGTCTATAAGGGCACAGCCATCTGGTGATAGACACATAAAGTTGCATGTAGTCTGCATAACTGTGATAGTTACTGTTAAAGTTCTGTGGCCTAATATTTGACCCGAAGGAAGCATACTAGTTAAACAAAAGAGGTCAAGAATTGACCCAGGCCCAGGGAGACTCTGCAAGTCATGGCCACTCACTCAGACTTATAGTTGCCAAGTGTGACAAAATAAAATATCTTTAGTGTTATTATGACAGTTTTCACAATGAAATTTTGGCCTTTCTCCCCCACAGTGCCATAACACATAAAAAAACAAACACACAAGGTAGCAATCGTGCAGATACATTTATAGCAATAAGTTATAACAGTAAATAATGTTGTAGACCAATAAAAAAAGTCTAAAATAAGCTGTACTAAGATGAGAAAAAAATTTTGAAGTGCAAGTGAGGGGTTTAGGCATTTAGAAGCCTAATAACCCGGATAAAAAGAGTTCTTGATGGGGCTCGTCCAGCTGCTAATGATTCTGAACCTCCTGCCAGAAGGCAGGTGGGCAAAGATACCCCAACCAGGATTTTCTTTGCCCTGTTTCGACCACAGCGGATGCCGTTTGCCTTATAGCATATTGGTTTTAACCAAATTCAGGGAGACAGAACTTAAGATGTTGGAGGACCAGTCTCTCAAAGCATTTCATAACTACAGAGGTCAGGGCCACTGGTCCGTAGTCATTTAGGCTGCTTATGATGTGTTTCTTGGGAACTGGGATACGGTAGCAGCTTTCAAGCAGGTTGGGTTCCTCAGTGAAGTGTTGAAAATCCTTGTTAGGACCCTTGACAGCTGATCTGCACAGGCCTTCAATACTTTACCTAGAACACCATCCAGTCCTGCTGCTTTGTGTGGGTTCACGGCCCTCAGAGCCTTTGTTACCTTGTGCTCTTGTAGCTTGAGCAGAAGGGAACTACTGTGGAGCTGAGAGGTGTTTTTTATCAGGATGGAATCCCTCCACCTCAAAGCAGGTGAAAAAATAGTTAAACTCTTCCACCAAGGAGGTGTCAACATTCACAACCTCCATTGAGCTACCCCTTTAGTTGGTGAAGTGCTGTAAGCCCTGCCACACTTTCCTCGAGTTGTTATCAGCCAGGTGGTTCTCCACCTTCCTTTTATAATGGCGTTTTGCAGCCACACTGTACAGCCCCCCCATCCCCAGCTTTAAAGGCAGAGTTGCCAGGCTCTCAACAGTGAAAGCACCTCAGCTGTCATCCATGGTTTTTGGCTATTATACACCTTGATTTTGTTTGTCATGCCAGATTCTTACAGTTCTGGTGGCTGGCTTTATTTTCCCTCTGGGGGACTTGTAGGCTGGGATGCAGAGCAGCAAAATGTGGTCAAACTTTCCCAAATGAGGGAGAGATATTAACCTAAACGCCTCCTAGAAGTTGGAATGCACCCAGGGTGTTTTTGCCTCTGGTGGATCTTGGTACATACTGTACAAACTTCGGTAAAACAGTCTTCAGACAGGTCTGGTTGAAATCGCCAGCAACAATGAACGCTCCCTCTGGAGGAGCCCCTTGCTGTCTGCTTATGACTTCATGGAACTGGGAAAGAGCCATGTTAACATTAGCATCAGGGGATATATGCACCACAGCAACAAACACTGCTGTAAGCTCACTTGGAAAATTAAAAAATCTGCGCATAACAGTCATTGTGTCAAGTTCTGGAGAGCAATGGGTGTTGGTGACTCAGCTGTTTGTGCACCAGCCCTGATGCATATAGATACTGTCCCACCTCCCCAGTGAGAAAACAATCCAGTGGGAGCCCGGTGGTCTCACTATGCCAAGTGGTATGTTATGAGACCGCTGATAGTCCCTGGTGATGTCGATTCGGTTCTCAAAACCAACATTTCGCAACTCAGCACTAGTTTACAAACATTTGTCCATGACTGCAATCACACAGAGACACACAAACAGAAAAAGGCACTGAGGTAGAACGCTCCGAGCTGCTGCGTCCACACGCAGCATCATGCATGGGAACTGAACCAGTTAAGGACCACTGCAAAAAGTCCAACCCAGTTTCCTGTGCAACAAGAATCTTTGATCTACGGTATCAAACGCAGCACTGAGATCCAACAGAACTGGTACCGATACATGACCAGAATGGGTCATTTAACCCTTTGACCAGTGCTGTTTATGCTGAACACCTAATTGAAATTCATCAAGATATCCACTTTAATTTAGAAAGTTGTAAAGCTGGCTAAATACAACTGTCTCTATATCTTGGATACAAAAGAGAGGTTAGACAGGTCTGTTGTTCATTATGGAGATGTCTAAAGTTTTCTTCTGTCAGTGTGGCTTAATGTCACCTATCTTTAGTGACTTGGGAGAAATACACAATGCCAGTGAGCTGTTGACTTTCTGTCAAACATCACTTTCTACTTAGTTAAAAACTGTTTTTAAAAAGTCAGATGGTATTATGTCCAGGAAGAAAGTTTGTTTATTTCTGATGCCAAATTATTTCTTTTGGGATTTTTTTTAAAACAACAATATTAAATTGCGATGTCCAGCATCAGAATTGTTTCTCAGTTTTAGACACAGATCAGGTTTCTTGTTTGTCTGCAGCATAAATTCTTGGCTAATTTGTCGCTAAAAAAGTTAGCAAATATGTTGTATTGCTTAGAGAAGAGGAGCTCTGGGTTTGACTGTTTAGGAGGATTCTTTAGTTTTTCAATCACATCAAGTGTTAGAATTGCACGGCTGATTGTTGTATCAATGCAAGCTTTGTTTGAGCAACACACACTAATCTTGAAAACCTGCTTTCCTCCAATTACGTTCAGCTTCCCTGCATTCTCTTTTCAGGTTTAAGACCATAATGGTGTTTCTCTATGGTATTATCTGTTTGCTCAAGGTGCTCTTGATTCTTATTGATGCAACATCATCCATTACATTCAGGATTTTCAAGCTGAAAAGATCCAACGCTCAGAGTCTGCACTTATTGTTGGTAACATCGCTATGCATTTGATAAACTGAGCACTTGTTCTCTTATCTTTACATTCTTCTTTGCAGGGTACCTTGTGTTTGAACATTCTGAGTGATTAATATATCAAACAAAATACAAAAATGGTGAGACAAGTCAGTAACCAGAGTAGAGGAAACATCAACACCTTTGGAAATAACCAGATCCAGAATGTGACCTTAAAATGTGGGTGTTTTCCTTTACATGTTGCCTAAAACCAAAAATGTCCAATATTGAAGAAAATTCTTTGGCGTTACCATCCCTGGATAAGATAACATGGTTAAAATCATTAGAAATAACTAACAATAATTTGGAAAAATTCATCATCAAAAATGCAAAGTAAGATCTATAAATTATTATAAATAGAATTTTAGGGACACCCTTTAAAATGAAACAAAGATATTCAAAAGAAATAAGGCCACCAATGAAATCTCTTGACACTGGAATGCAGCTTCTCCTCCTTCTTCCTCCCATTTCTGCAGGAAGGAAGAAACTGAATTGAAAACTCTTCATTGAAATTGAATCAAAGTAACGCGTTTCTCAATGCAGAGAAGATAACAGAACAAACTTGCTGCATGGCCTTTTACCTCAGGTTTTTGAGGTTAAAAAAAAGAAAGAAAAAAAACTATTTGCACAAATCCAATGAAAGTGGAAACAGGACAGAGGCCTGACATGCATTTTTTTTTCTACAGATTCAATCTGCATCACAGCTCACCAGCAACAATGGATTATTATATTGATTGCAATTATTGTAACAATCTGTTTTTTACCTGCTTGACGTTTTGACGGTTGGTGCAGTTTTTCTCATCTGCAGTCAACACTCATTCTCTCTTTCACCAGCACAGCTGTAGAGATCAAATTAAAATAAACCCATGCTGCATATGCCTGACCACTGTTTGTCCAGCAGGTTCCTCAGAGTCCACACATTTATTGGGCTCTAAGCAGAATTGGAGTTGTTGGTGGTGGGTGGGGAACACCACTGGGGCATGCCTGATGCACTGTAAAAGTTATGCACCCATTCATTAGCATTAGTTGTAATTGGCTTAGATCAGGCTGGTGTCACTTCGGCTCTGGTTTTTAACCTTCATGGCAGAGCAAATTCAGAAAATTGGCTCTATATCAATTTGCACTTTTTAATATGCAAAGTGGTGTATGACTGTGGCATGGTGAATTTGTATTTGAAATGAACAGAAATCAGCAGACAAGACAAGTTTAGAGCAACAAGTCAAGCAGTTAATTAATAGTTTTGTTTTGAAGATTTGGAAAAGAGGTTTAAAAGTGTGCAAAACATGCTGTCTTCTTCAACATGATAGTTTAAAACTGAAGCCAATTTTTCTGAAAGTCCCTGGTGGTGTGGGGGCCCCACAGCATGGTGGTTCAGGTCCAAGCTAAACACTTCCAATCATGCTGCCATGTATACAGTCTATGTGTGCCAATCTGTTAATAGTTAACAGCTTCAACCCGTAAGGCCTTGTAGCTCCATTCTGAAAGACCACTAGTTTATCACAATCATGCCAAATCTAGAGACTAGGGCCGGGGGGGGGGAGGACTGGGCCAATGTCTTGCAATTGGCCACTCCCATGCACACAAACATCCTCTGCCCCAAGGAGCCGAAGGAAACAGAACCCATGAATCTGAAAAAAAAAAGGAAAAGAAAGAAAGAAAGAAAAAAAAAAGGGGGGGGGGGGGCAGCAGGGGTGCTCCCCCCACCCATTTTTCACTTTGATGTCAGGACCATGGGCTTCCCCGCACTCAGCACAGCCTCCGGTCCAAAAAAGGAGTTCAGGCAATAAAAATAATAACAAAAGAGGGGGGGGGGGGGGGGGGGCAACCGGCTCAGGCCAAAACAAAGATTCTGCCAAGTGACACAAGCAGTTCTTACAGATCAGCAGATTTTCTTCCTAAAGAAGATCCTGGAAACATGGTGCCTGCACCTCAACACATTTCAGGATAAACTGGTGACCATTTTTCTGGGACTTACTACACACTGGCACAGCTGTAATGCCTGACTGACACTACGGCATAAGTTTATAAGCCCTCAATAAGCTTGGGTATAAAGCATGTCAATACAAAACCCTCACTAAGATAACACAAAAACAGCTTACAGACTCCTGAACAACTCATTACTCATGTAGTTACCATTATAATAGTTCAGAAGTGTTGCACGCAGCATATATGTTAATGTTAACCCGCCAGGTATCCAAGCCTTTGATATTATAAGTCTAATTTATGCCAGCAGATTTATTTATAGTTTTAGCTGCCTTTTCCAACACTGTGCTTCTTCAGGGGAACTTTAAACATTTTTAAAACACTGTTATTATGCAAAGCGTACCATTTGGCCAAGCTGCATCTGATTGTAAAGATACAGGTACTACCCCAAAAATTAGAATATCCTGAAAAAGTTTATGTATTTCTATAATTCAACTTAAAAGGTGGGATTTACATATTGTATAGACTAATTATATGTGAACAAATATATTTCAAGCTTTTATTTGTATGAATGTTGCTGATTAGGACTTGCAGCTTAAGAAAAACTCAAATTCTAAAACTAAAAAAATTAGAATATTGCATGAAATCAAATAAAAAAGGACTTTAAATACAAAAAAGTCAGGCCTCCTAAAGTAAAATCTTGCATCTGTACTTATTACTTGGTTGGGGCCCTCTTGCTTGAATGACTGCCTTAACCCAGCGTGGCATGGATGCAACCATCTTGTGGCAGGTGTTATGGAAGACCAGCATGCTTCAATCACAGCCTTGAGCTCTTCTTTATTGTTTGGTCTCTTCCCGTTCAGCTTTCTCTTGACAATGCCCCACATGTGTTCGATGGAGTTCAGATCAGGTGAGTTAGCGGGCCTATCAAGCATGGCGATCCCATGGTTGTTGAACCAAGATTTTGTACTTTTGGCAATGTGGGCAGGTGCCAAGTCTTGCTGGAAGATGAAGTCTGCATCCTTATACAGCTGGTCTGCTGAAGCAAGCATGAAGTGCTCCAAAATGTCCTGGTAGACGGCTGCGTTTATGCTGGACTTAATGAAGCTCCCAGGTCCATTCCTTATGAAGTCCTCCACACTTTTGAAAGGCCCTTTCCTGACCATCTTCTCCAGGCTGCTGTCGGTCTTCTGGCTTGTACACTGTTTTCTTTCACATTTCTTCCTTCCACTTAACTGTCCATTAAAGGGGAAGTTCAGAATTTTTGACATAGGGTCTCATTTACAAGTGAGCCAGAATACTACTTATCACTGAAGGCGGTTTCAACATATTTCATCCCGTTATTCTAGTTCCAGGCGGTTGCTGATGCTAATGCTAGTGAAAGTCAATAGGAATCTGCTAGCCTTTCATTAAAACCAATCTTATGCACTCCACAGAACATCCGAGGCAAATCAGCAAGCCTGTCTGTGTAAATCCCGTGTTAAACTAGTAAACTCAGGTGTTAAAAAAAGTAAAACTAGCCTTGTATGGAAAATTTTGTATTACATATTAAGGAACTAGTTTCTTACCAGCTTTCTACCTTTACCAGTGTATTCCGGTTCATAGAGACATGGTGACAGTTAGTTTGATGAAAAAAGTTCAAAATCATTTTCAAAATCCGACATATCCTCATGCCTTTCAGACGCGGCCGTATTTTAGACTTTATATTTGTGTAATCAGATTCCTTCATGCATGTAGCAGCAGATGACATCACTCTGCTGCCAAATACAGGAAGTAAAACTTTGTAAAGTTTCTCAGCAGCAACATTTAAAATGCAACAAAATGCCGGTTAGTTTTATTTGTAACACTATTCTGGTAACACGGCATTTGCACAGATAGTCTGAATTTATAAATGATTTGCCTCGGATGTTCTGTGGAGTGGATAAGATTGTTATTAATGACAGGCTAGCAGATTCCTATTGACTTGCACTAGCATTAGCATTGGCGACCCACTGGAACTAGGATAACGGAATGAAATATGTTGAAACCGTTTTCAGTGATAAGTAGCATTCTGGCTCACTTGTAAATGAGGCCCTATGTCAAAAATTCTGAACTTCCCCTTTAATGTGCTTTGAGACAGCACTAAGAGAACAACCAGCTTCTTTTACTATCACTTTTTGTGTCTTTCCCACTTTGTGCTAATGATGGTTCTCTGTACAGCTGTCAGATCAGCAGTCTTCCCCATGATTGTGAATTCTTCTAAACCAAGACAGGGACTTTTTGAAGGCTCGGGGCACTTATGGAGGTGTTTTGGATTTCTTACCTGATTAGAATGTGACGAGTCTACAATACTGGAGCTTTTTAATGTATTCTAATTTTTTTAGTTTTTGAATTTGAGGTTTTCTTAAGCTGCAAGTCCTAATCAGCAACATCGAAACAAACAAAAGCTTGAAATATATTGATTCACATATGAGTCTAAACAATATGTAAATTGCACCTTTTAAGTTGAATTACAGAAATATATGAACTTTTTCAGGATATTCTAATTTTGGGAGTAGTATCTGTAATTACGATCAACGAGACTTGAAGCCAAAGGCAGGAATAAAACTTGCCTTAGGCACTTAATCTTATTGGCAGGTTCTCTCAGAATCTAATTTATGTTTTTCTTAATGGGAGGCAGGTTAGTTTATATTTTCCTGTACTGACAGAGAAAATGTCAAACCAATAAAATCCTCATTAAAACAAATGAACATACCACGACAACAATCAATGACAAAGCAGCATTTATGGTGGTAGTTTACCAATATGTGCAGTGACAAGCATTATTAAGAGCAACAATCATGCGGTCTTCTTTACTCAGTCACACAGATTCACTGAGATGCCAAATGGAGAAGTTAGTTTGAAAACTACAATATCCTTATGGCTGCATTAGCCTTTGATTAGGCTCCTGTGGAGTATAGAAAAAGAACATCACTGGTATTTTGTGTCTTTCCACAATTTATTCTTTGTTCCTAAACTAAAGGAAAAGTAGCTGGGCTCTAGATGTGCGAGGCAGGACAATATCAACTAAACCCTATATTTTAAGTTAACAGTTGTCTTACAAAGCAGAACAAACCGATCATTTCTTGGGTAAATTCCCACACCTATGTTGATTATATTTTCCCAAAATCCACTTACGTAGGGAGAATCTTAACTCTTTGCTGGGATAAGTCAGCCTGTGATCCTGGGGGCAGAAATTCATATTTACACAGAGCTTTGAAATCTATATTTACGCAAACATCTGCATTGAAAAATATGAATTGCAAGAACCAGACATGGTAATAAGTATGTCTAGTGCTTGGTGGATGAGAACAGATGGTGGGATGGGAGGGTAATCAGCATAGTTACCCAATCAGAATTGAAACACTTCATGCAGCCTTCTCATTTGGACTGATCCAAATTCACTCTCCAAGTGTTGGGCAAGGAGTGCTTTAAACTTTTGGATGCTCCTTTCTTGTTGGAATGAACATATTTCCTCTGTGCATGCTCAAACCATATGGCGGTAAGGTGACAAGATGTAACATTAAACCTCCTGGCAGCTGCTCCTCATTCAGCAAACAGATCAGATCCTTAATTGGCAACACTTTTACAAAGCTTGTACAAAATTTTTTGACTACTCTTGTAGATTTAAAATTGATTTGAAACCATTAACTAGTCAGCACAGCTCCTTCGTTTGCAGAGTGATGCCTCAATTTGCATGATTTAAGTTCTGTCTCTTCCATTTCTTCATTCACAGATGAACAGCAGAGCGCTTATTTTGCAATTGTGCTCTCATTTCTGTTCAGTAAATTCACTGAAGATGACTCACTCCCACCAATAGTTTTGTAAATTTTCTAGCTGTGCAACAAAACATCCATACCATACCATCCAAAGCTTTAAAAACAAGAAATAAAATTTAAACTGTCAGAGGCATAGTGACCGGACTGTTCTGTCACTATGCCTCCAAGTGATCATGTGCCCTGGCTAATTTTTCCATAACATTGAAAGGCAGGTATTTGATAATGTGCGCTCAGATTAATACCAGGCCAAAGCATTTAAATTTTTGGCATACTGTGCACTGAGAAGTGATTAAACAGATGCAGCAGGAAACCCCAACAGAGCTCCTCTTCACAAATTAAAATTGATAGTTTCGGAGGTCGTTCACGTAAAAACACCTGCAGACAATCCTTGAGGGGAAAATGGAACTCAGTCCAGTCTCCATTTAACAAGCACAAAATCAATTCTCAACACATTACAATCAATTTTTAACAGAACTAAAACTCTGTAATTGGCTTCATGAAAACATGTCAGATGTAATTATCAGGTGACTTCACATTATTAAGCAATTTTCCTCCTTTAGACACTTGGGGCATAAAATATACATACTATATATTTATTTTACAGAAGAAAAGTCCCTAGACCTGTTTCCAGCAGAAGCTGTTGGATTTACCCTTGCAGAAGAACAAACCTTTTATCTCAACGGTGTTTCACACATGACTGAATAAGACATCTCAGTTCAGCTGGCTAAAGAGCCACCATGTCCCATCACGCCATATCTGTTACTGATCAACTGGGTGTGTGAGGCAAGACTGAATTGAAACATTGCTGTCAAACTCTGGAACCATCTGACTTGTGCTGTAAAATATGTAAACACATTGCAACATCTAGTAAGTTACTGGTAAGCAGAAAAAGAAAAAAAAAGTCTGCAAAAATGCAGTAAGACAATCAGAGGAAAATTCAAATAAATACTTAAGTCAAACTTGCCTTTCCTTTCCTTACCATATTACGACAGGTATAATCCATCTCGGAACACTGCAGGCAACAGATGCGGCGCTCAGCAGAAACGAGATGTTATCACAAGAAAAACGGGAAGATGCAGACTCACTGATGTTCTGCTTTAATACAACATGAAAGTCAGGTTTGCAGGGAATCTGTTGCACATCTGAGCAATACCTTAGGTAATGGAGGGCATTGTGTGCCTGCCCTTGAATAAATCTTTTGAACATGCTTCACCTAGCATGAGGCTGAATGTTTATTTCTTTAAGCAGGAATTACACATTAATCATACATTTCAATGAAAACATTTGCACTTTTTACAGTCTGTAAAGTACTCATCATGAAGCAGACAATAGCTTGACCACAAATGTATTTATTTTCACAGGTAATTATCACAAACAAACAGAACTACAAGATTTATAATACAGGCAAACACAAACAACAACATTTACTTAAATACAGTGCTTTTCCTTTTTGCTTTGCACTGTGCATGCGCTTATGTTTGCAAGTATGAGAGAGATGGAGCCAAAGAGTGGGAGAGTAAACGTTCTTATCAGGGATGTGCAGGTCCAGCCCAGGCATTTTGAGAGTGCATCAGAGGGTAAAAAGAGTGCTAGCTAGCAACTGTGTTGGTCTTCTGCTTAAAGGCAACCACCACCCCCACAAGACCACAGCATATGCACCAAAAAGTGACTTAAGACACACACACTGGTGATTTCATGGCTTACTGACCCACTATGCTTCACTTCCGCAAAACAAAAAGAAAAGGAAAACGGGGAACACATATATGTTCACCAAAGGAAAAATCAGGCCACCAAAATTCATTTACTAAAGAAAGCAGTTATTTCATGGATTTTCATTCATCTGATGAGAAATAAAGAACCAAAACAAATGCTTTGCCAGCAAAAACCTCATTACTACACTCACTGCTCTTGGCTATACAACAAATAAGGATTATATAAGGAAAAAAAAAAAAAAACCTCAGTTGAGGTCCCAGGTTCTTACTGGGCAGCCAGTTTCCTTATGTTCATGATCAATCTTTTGCTGTAGTCCCTGTGGTCCACAGGCTTCACCTCCATCACTGTGGCCTTAATCCTGGATTCATCCTAGATCACAAAGAATGAGAAAGTACTTTAAAATAATTCATTTGCCTCCCTCACTGTACAACTGAAACCTAGTAAACAAGAGGCAATTCTTTCCATTTAATACAGGTGTGCTCTTATGCATGAGGTCCAGGTCAAATTTATTTATATAGCACACTTAAAACAACAAACTACCCAAGGTGCTGTACAAGTTTGCCAAAGACATACATACACACACGTGTGTGTGTGTGTGTGTATATATATATATATATATATATATATATATATATATATATATATATATATATATATAAATATAAATAAGACCATATGAAAGATTTAAACCATCAGAAAATAATACAAAAATACACACTTGTGTTAAAAGCCAGCACAAATAGGTGCATCTTTAAAAGAGATTTAAAATGCTCAATTGACTGGGCCTGTGTAATGTGGGGGGGGCAGAGCATTCCAGAGCTTCAGACCCACCACAGAGAAGGCTCAGTCACCCTTTTTTTTCTGTCAGGTGCGTGGTACTTTTAAAAGCAAGCGATTTGAGGAACGTGTTTTTTTGTTCGTTTGTTTTTTTTAAATGGAATGTGCACAGTTAAAAGCTCTGAAAGGTGAGGGGGTGCCAAACCATTCGGCACTTAAAAACAAACAATAAGATCTTGAACTGGATCCTGTAAGGGACAAGAAGCCAGTGGAGGGAAGCCAGAATAGGGGTAATAATGTCCCGTTTCCTGGTCCCAGAGAAAAGATGGGCCGCTGCGTTTGGGGCCATCTGCAACCGGTGGATGGAAGACTGGTCCAACTCATAATAAAAAGAATTACAATAATCCAGTCTAGAAGAAATGAATAAGTGAACATGTTCAAACTGTACAGGAATGTGAGGTTTCACCTTTGCCAAAAGACACAACTGAAAAACTAATTTTGACAACAGAAAAAATTGTTCATCAAATTTAAAAGCACTGCCAAAGAAAACACCAAGGTTTCTAGCACAAGCGCGACTCAATCAAGATCACCACAGGTTGCAATAGCCCATGCTGAAAGGTTATCCACAAAGAAAACAATGTGAGGAAACAAAATGCATCTGGCTTAATTAATCAATATTATGAAATATTCATATGCAAATTTATTCTGAACAGAAGGATGATGCAACTATCTTCCAATCTCTCACATGAGACATTTGGATGAAGCATCTGAACTGTGTTGGCATTTCGCATTTTAAAGCCAGAGCCACCTCCAAAGCTGTCTAAACACGGGGAGGTAATTTCTCTCCACACCATTCATTCCTGCATATAAACTAAGGTTACACCCAATTTGTCTCCATTAATTCACTGCTGCTTAAGTAGGTAAAATGCAACTTATCTTCCTTTGGATTTGTGCCCATTTCCTTTCAGAAACCAATGATATACACCTATATGAAATTTACTTTTGAGGCATGTTCAGTTAGCTTATTGCACACTATTAGTGTCACCTGCTCCTGTGTTCTCAAATTGACCAAACATATTTCTCATTAAATATGACGGTAATCAAAAGTTGCTTCCGTTTCTGAAAGACTTTATAAATAATAAACTGATCCTTTAGCTTAAGCAAGTTATATCAGTCGGCCCTACAAGTGCACAGATAACTCAAACTAGTGGGCTCTAATATTTCAGATGGGAATATTAACAGCCAATTTAAACATTATGCTACATATACACTGAAATATCCATTTTTTATGTTGTGATATCATAGATAGTTTTTTTTCAATGCGTTATCAATATTTTTTATGAAAGGAATTTCACAATATTTTGTTGTTCTATTTGCAAGAATCCAGCATGTAGAAAAGTCACTGCTTTAGCATTGATATTTATGTGCAGTCTGCAACAGGTTTAGGGTAAACTTTACATACAGTGGAAAGTACAAGTTAAAATGTCTGGCCAGGCTTTCATGTTTTTTCCTTTGCCAGTTGTTTGAGATTGTAATGCACTCAATGAAATGTTTCTTTTCATATGCACTAATATGCGTTTACATGTGCTCAAATACTTTGTTTTACTGTTTAATTTCACATTATTTTGTGTACATTTATACTATTCCAGCTCAGCTGTGGCAATATTGTTTTCAAAAGCACTTTATTTTCATTTTATTTGCACATCTAATCAGTTGGGTTTTCCCAAAGTGAGAAATATTTATGTTCATGTATGTGCATAGGTACAACTTTCATATCAAGTTGCATTTTTAAATATCTATAAAGTGCCTAGAGTCTCGTAATATATTGCAGTGTCACAATATCGCAATATTGTACCGTATTGTGACCCATGTATCGTTATACGTATCATATTGTGAAGTCTTTGCCAAAACCCACACCTACACTTAAGTAATTTCCCAGCATTTAAATTGATACAATTTCAATAATAGGTTTTAGAGTAATGATTTAAGCAGAAAATATCTCCCAAATAAAACGGGTAAAGCTAAAACTAACCAACTCCATCTCAATATGCCAATCAATAACTTAATAAATAATGAATAAATAAGGCATGGTGATAGTGTGGCTGTAATACTGACTATAGCTAAAAGTGTATGTCATAAACAAGATGTGTATGTTTAAATAGTCAATATCATACAGGTAGATGTTCATCTACCTCTGACATGTGTAAAACAACTAAAATCAAATAAGACTTCTCTTGACAGCTTTAAGCCTCCCAAACCATTTCATATTGAACATGCAGAAGATGCATCTTTTAAAAAGCCTATTAAAAAATGACTTCAGCAGTGATGAAAATTCAGATGCCCTCAAACACGCACAACTAATCAACTTTAAATCTGTTAAATATTCTATTTAAATCCCCACCCTACATGTAACCTGCATATTAGATCCTCAGCCTGGAAAACTGGCTGAGCACAGCTCATCTGTCGTTGAGTAGAAAACCATCAGTGCTCATGCACACACGTTGCACTGCAGTCTCAAAAAGCTTAAATTTTATGATGGTCACGTCAGCTGAAAAGGATTTATGAAAGCCTAATGAGAAGATATTTTCCATGTAACAATTTGTTTTCAAATCAAATCCAAAACTTTCTTTTTAAAGGGCTGCAGAACTGAGGAGATGATGGAATAAATAAAAAACCTTTTCTATTTAATACCACCCTTTTTTATCCCTTTGTCTTTTGGATGCAGCATTTGTTAAGCAGATATTCATCCCTTCAAAGATTTAAGACACTCAAGAGTCAAAAGAAATTAAATGAAAAGAAAAATACTTTATTTATCCCAGAAGGAAAATTCAACTATCAACTATCTATCAACAATTCACAACTGCCTACAGACAGTAAAAATTATCAATTGAAGCCAAACACTATCCATTTCATAAAATTGCTAAAACACCCACATGAACTAGCAGCTATTCATCCATTTTTTAAAATAGATTTTATTTTATTATTTTTTTTAAAGACACAGGATAAAGTACTTGAAATGTTATGTCATGTATTTATCAATTTTGCTAGCTTAGATTCATCATGGTTGGATAAACTTGAATTGGTGACTTCATACCTCATGATGTAGAAGCAGCTTTTTCTAGCTCTCTTGGTTTCCTAGCTTATAACAAGCTTTTGGCCAATTTAAGTCTTCAAGTAAGATAAATAATACACATTAAATATTAGGACACCTGATATCAAATTAATGCAATTTTCAATTACAACAGGACATTCAATAACTTCTATATAATTTGGGTAAAGCCTACACTATAGGTAATTTAACTTGATGGCTCCCATTGATGTCCATAGACGTTAATTCAAATCCAAATGTTAACTGACATTACTGTCTATAAACGTTACTTGCGGATTTTAATTGGTGGAGCTGCAGGATACTGTCGGAGCTTGTCGGATAAATACAAGTGTTGATAGTCTTTATTCCTGTAATTTTCACCCGATCCAGTAGATGGAAGTGCCAGACAAGCTTAAAAAAATATGTTGTGGTCAACAGGAAGTTGTGTTGTGAGGTCAAAATGGCTTATGGAAGGAGTAGCACCTAGCTGCAGCCGGAGCCACTACAAACCACGCCCCCGACAACCACTCCAATTAAACCACGCCCACCGTTGGAGTGAGTGGAACCTAACGCTAATCCTAACCCCTCCCTTAACCCTAACAATCACCCGCCCCCATTAGTACAAACTACACCCATTTTCACTTCAAACCACGCCTCTGGGTCTGTGGCTGCAGTTGGGTACTTGTATGGAAGTGTGCTCGATTCTCTCGTAGGGGAGAGAGAATATTGCGACCACTGGTCATCGAAGCGATTTAGGCGTCGGACGTTGGAGTGGCGTAAGCAAACAAACTTATTGTGGCTTATATAGCTAGTGAATAATTATTTTGCCACCAAAACTCTTCTCTCAGTGTTGTTTTGTTGTTTCATGCAAGTAAACAGCTGTTCAGTTGTCTGAGTCACTAAAGTAAAAAATATTGGCATCAAAGTCACTTTTCCACTTGAAGCACACTGCTGCATAAAATGCTTTTTTTCTCAGCTTTTTAGTGAGAAGCAGGCATTTTTGCTGTAACTACCTCATGTTCTACTGCAGATTACAAAAGAACGGAAAAAGCTAGAAACAAATGTTTTTTGTTTTTTCTGATGAAAGAACTGTCTAAAGCTTTCCTTTGGTAAATTCGGTGTTTGCATAGGCATAGTACACAATGTTCTGTGGCTCTCCAAAAATGCATAAGTGAAAATGCTTTAAAATCTTGGCAACATGGAGTGCTCTGCTCTGCTCTGAAAGCATCTGGCAGTCAATGAGTTAAAATAAATTTGTTTTCTATAACTGCTTTTTTAAATTTAAGGATGAAATATTTAATCTAATACTCACTCTATAATAATATCTTTTTGTTAAGCATCTATGGTCGAAGTTATTGAATTTGTAGAGATAAGAAAAAAAAAAAAACCCTGCACTTCAGGTGGCAACGAGTGCGAGCTTATTTGTGTCCACATACTCGTCTGTGTCCCAATACTTGATGATAAATTGATATGATTATATCAAATACACTGACTAACTTGGTCAGTGGCAGGGTGGGGGTGTGTACGCAGCAGTGGCCTTGTCAATTAACGCCACACGTGATGTAATATTTCCTTTCTTACCAATTTTATCAGCTGTTAAATACATTGTCCACTAGACTTTGCATTAGGTGGTGCTTCAGATCAGCTTCTGGATCCGGGAATTTTTTAAACGTTAAATGGGCTGTCTGGCAGAGGTCTGCACTCTCCGAGTGCTGTTCTAGTTTATCTCTGTATTCACCCTCATACACAAATCTCTCACTCTGTTAGATACTCTCACGGCTTGTTACATTGCATATTTGTAAAGCATTGATAGTTACTTTTATTGTGACATGAAAATGGTGATAATAAGAAGTAGATTAAATCAGGGAAGTGCCCGATGAAGGCCCAGGTACCAGATGCACGGCCTGCCACTGATATACATATATGTACATATACAGTACTAATCAAAAGTTTGGATACACTTTCCTACTGAATCTAATGGAAAAACGTGTCCACACTTCTGACTGGTAGTCTTTGTACAATTCAAGTAAACCTGACCCCAATGGCCACTATAATGCATGTGCAGCAAGGACAGAAATGCTAACTGAGCTGCAGAAGGTACAGCTGCAGCTTTGAGAAAAAAAAAAAACTAAGCTTAAAAAAAAAACCAACAATCAGTTATTAGTTGACATAATTGTGACTAATTGCCCCAATTACCTTATTATAAATTACTACCAAAATTTCTTATCAACTGGTCAAATTTCATCAAGCTACTACATGATCTTTTTTGTCACCGAATTATCTGACATTGTATGACTAAAACCTGATGCCCACCTCCTTAAATAACCATATGGCCAGAGAGACCTTTAAACACGCCGACAGACTTTAAGCATCTCAGTGGCCTTACATTTAATTATTACATTGTTCTCATGTGATTCACTTTTTCAAAAAATTGCACATACATGCACTGATAAATCTCATTAGAGAGGCAGTCAGTCTGATACAAGAGGCTCGGTGTGGCCCTCAACTGTTCAGGAACTGCTTTACCCACATCCACCTAACATCACTGTACACATGACAAAATGTGAGTGTATGGCACAATAGCTGGCTTGTAGTGTTAAGAGGGAGAAAATAAACTCAAAGAGGGGTTGCAGGTGTCTCTGTTGAAGGAATATGGGCTGTAGAGACAGAGGCCAATACATGCTTGTAGCAGTGCCATTGGCAGTTAGAATGCTGTGCTGACTGTGACAGACACAGTGGCCTCTTCTGTGTGTTGAAGGCGGATGCTGCCTCTGGCTTGGCTCCAGACTTCCTGCTCAGAGTCCCAGCCCAATCAATTCTTTTATGTGCTTCCCTCAAACAAACCTCTATCTGTGTGGCCTACAGGAAAGGGTGACCGCAGCTAAGCTGTGTGTGCATCCCTCACAAAACAACTGAAAATGAGCATTTGAGGCAGTTCTTTTAAATGAATCCACCAGTGAAAATGAAAGCCAGGTAGTTTTGTTAGTGAATGGGAAATTTAGCAAAGGCAAAAACATAGATGGAACATTAAAAAACGCTATTTTGCTATATATTTTTTCCTAACAAAAATGTTCAAGGGATTTGAGGCAGGCTAATTTTTTCCTTCATTTCCCTGCGGTCTACCAAATGAGTGTACCGCCATGACAAACATATGAACATTCACATTTATCAGACTAATTACTGTATCATTCCTGTTATACTTACATTATATGTTTCCAGCTTCACTCTGCTGCGGAAGACAAAAGTGTTGAAGTTGGCTTGCTGGAAGACCTCATCAAACGCAGATTCATTCTAAATGTTAAAAGAATTAGATTTCTCTTATTTTTCATCAAACTTTTGTTTCACAGCACTCACTGAACATTCCATCACTAGGTACTTAAACCAATTGCTGTGATTACTTATAAAACTCAGTTTTTGTCCAATTTATAAACATTTGTTTATGCAATTATGTGCACAAATTAGCAACAACAAAGCTGGAGGTTCACTCCTGCCTTGGTCATTTCCTGAGGCATTTATTATATTTTTGAAGACTCACAGAATCCTTGAGCTGCCCCAGGTAAGCTGCATTCTGGCCCAGGATGGCCTCTGCACTCTCCTGGAAGCAGGTTACCCACTGATTGTCCCCATAATCAGCAATGTTGGCCTGGCGAATGACACAGGAGGAAAAAAAAGCGAGAGTAAAGTGTTGATGAGTATACTGTAATTATGCCTTTTTGTTGTTGTTTGTTTACAAGTATAGGGTTGGTTTGATGTAGGTGTTAGCTGGTAGCCTGTATCCTGCTGGTAAGCCTTGCAAAACAGAGTTGTAGTGTACACTCTACACTCCATGTAAACACACACAGTAGAAGCAAATTCACAGTTTATGTTACAGCTTGTGAAAAACAATGTGTCAACTGGTGAATGGTACAAAACAAAAGCAGCTTATTTCAGATGTCTGGCTGCTGTAGTTCTGCTGCTGACTGAGTTTTTGCCATCTTAAAAAATGATCACATACAAGGTACATTTCTTCATGTCTGTAAAATGTCAGCTACAACACTAAACCCTACGAGCTGTGACCAACCATGAAGGAAATCTAAAGTAATTCTTCTTTAGAGTGAGTTACAGACATGGCAGTGCTAGGTTTGACCATTTCTAAATTTAAGAGCAAGCAGAAGTCCAGGCTGATGGCCATATGGATGGTAGCAGCTCTGCAAAACACTGCAAAACTGCCCAAAGGAAAGGTAAAATAGACTTTGATAAAGAATTGACTGAAAAAAACTAACTAGAAAAGAAAAAACGGATCTGCACAAACTGAATGTAGCTCCCATTAATATTTATTTGCAGAAGGCAGAGTAACATTTCGGGCGTATGCCCTTCTTCAGACTCAAATCAGTCACTAGGTGCACCTGCCTAAATCGTTTTTTTTTTTTTTTGTCTGTTTTGGGGTTTTTTTAAACGATTTGGGCAGGTGCACCTAGTGACTGATTTGAGTCTGAAGAAGGGCATACACCCGAAACGTTACTCTGCCTTCTGCAAATAAATATTAATGGGAGCTAAAAAATTGTTCCAATCTCTAAGTTTTTAATGAAAACTCCAATCAAGCCTTACAGTATGACCCACACCTAGGATTGGCTGAAGGACCTGCCTGTCAAACCTTTGCTTCCGCATTAGGAGGCAGAGGGAATCGGGGGTGGGTCTTTTGAGTGAGGCAGGACTGTTGACATTCAAATAATTTTGCTGTACTTTCTGAAATGCAAGATTGCTAAGGGTTGCTTTAAGGTAATATAAGGTTGTGGATATTTATCATTTTAACCCTGGAGAACTGAAACAACACAACAGGAAAATATCTTTTATTAGATATGATCCATAAAGAGTCCCTGCAGAAGTTTACAAACAGCTAGCTTGGACCGACCGGCAACCGGTCCTTTCCTTTTACATCATCTATATAAGCCGTCTCCATACACACAGGCGAAAGTCTGAATGCTTTTATATACACGGATGTCAATCAATATTTTGCAGCTGGCCTGACTGACCCAAAAATATGGCATCTCAAGGACAAGAAAATGTTTTTGCTGAAAGAATAGGTAAGTAGAGTTCTAGTGATCAACTTGATGTAAACAGCGACTAATGCTATGTAGCAGTTATCTTCATTAGCATTTAATATAAAGTCTTAACACATGCATTTGTTACAGCAAGTGTCTGATCAGATCCACTCTCAAAACTTGATTTTCTGAAAAAAAAATTGTATAAGACATCAAACCCAGTTAACAACAGATAAAGTTACCTCTCCTAACTTGCATTGAAACTTGGCCAATATGATGTTTACACTGCACAGAGGGCTGCTTGCAGTCTACGTCTGATCAGCCCTACTGATGCTAAAAGCATTACTGACTACGTTCTTCCTTTGTTAATCCATAGAAATATTTGTGTCTCCTGACTTGTTGTCACTCCCAGCTGCACAGTCTATGGATGGGATCTTTTCAGTTGGCCAATGTGGCATTTATGTCATTACAGCTCAGCTCTGTGATTGGCGACATGCAGTCACCTTTGTGCTTTGTTAAAACACTACCCTGAACATGAGTCTTCAACCAAAAAGTTCCTACCCCTGTACTTCTGGTGACAGAACTTTTTTTTTTTTGGTAACACTATAACTACCAGTATTCCTGACGGCTTGTATAGAGTTGCAGTAGCGCCACCAAGTAACGCAGGTACTCAATATGGCGGCGGCTAGTCTGAGTGCAGAGAACGCATATGGGACGTCAGCTGCAACCTATCAATAGCCTTTCAGACGTTTGTGCGTAATGTGAGTGTAATTGTGGAACAGCTGAAAGGAAAACAAGAGTTAAAAGTTTCAGGGAAACCATGTGAGTCACTTACAGAAAGGATGAGGCGATACTTGAAGTTGGGAAACTCTTTATCACACTTCTCACAGCGGAACATCCCATTCTGTTGGTCAACAACCTTTTTGTTGCAGTCTTGGCTTGGGCATGCCTGATAGAGGCAATTTTCTTTGCGCAGATACACTATGGTAGCTATGCAGGTGTAGTAATCTGCCTAAAAAGGAAAAAAAAAAAACATACGAAGGGAAGGTCAAGGTCAAATAACATCATTCAAGTTTACCAGATTTTTACCAGATGGTCCTTTTGCTTCCATGAGTTGTTTGTTGTCTGTTAAACATCTTGATAGAGATGCATAAAATTTAAGCTTGTTACATACTCTACTAGAAGGAAGAACTTTCTTCTTGTTCTCGAAGCTACAGTATGAGAAGAAAATGAAAATGTCTTTTTTTTTTTTAAGGAAAAGGGGGGACAGCAAGGCCGGCCGGACGCCCCCAGCACGGGCCCCCCCCAAGGGGCCCCCTTCTCGCAGATGTGATCAAGGAGGTCATGCGGCTTTGCTCATCCCCTTGGCTGGGCAGAACTTTCTTCTCATGGGGCTCCGAGAAGTATTGTGTTATTGGTTGGACATCTGAGATGGGTGGGGTTAACGTGGAGACGCATGAAGCAGATATATTACTTCCGCATTTCTGCAGATGCGAGGTTGAATGAATAGTTTTAACAGCCAATCGAGGTTGTCAGAAAATACAAAAATGTATACTGCACACATGACATTTAAATACACCAACACCATCGGGTGCACAACCCTGTCCTGCAACAGATTTGTTTCATACATATACTTGAATTGACAAATATTGCTACAACTTTTGACTCTTCATGAAGTGAATTTAACAGTTTTACTCCAATAACTTTGGGACACATCTGTTTAAGTGTTGTATGTGCAATTGGTGTTTGAAATTATATTTTCTTCTACTAAACTTATTTTCTTATTGGAAAAGCTGTTGTATTTTTTCTGGTAATTTTTCTTCGTTTTACTTTAAACATAATAGTGTTCGGAACTGAAACAAATATTAAGTTTTAATATAGATTTAAAAAAAAATTCACTGGGGTTTTTTAATAACAACCATTATTGTAAATATTTTATATCTCTCTTTTAAAATAAAAATAAAAATAAAGGGTTTATGTGAGAAAGGCTCTAGCCTCCCATAAAATAGAAAATTAAAAAATAAAAAAAATATGAAGCACAGAAAATGCAGTATAGCATAATAAAACCGCCACATTATAAAATAAAATAGAGGGAAAAAGATATTTGGATTGGAAGTATATTATGTGGGGGTAAAATCTAGGGTAAAAATACAAAAAAAATGAAAGTCAAAGACTCTCTCAATGTCAACTCCATCTAAAGATAATGCAATGGCTTCTTCCATTTTCCGATTTCCAAATATAATAAATTTAGTCTTTTTTTTTTTTTTAAAATCAATGACACCTTATGCACATCAAACCATTTCTTTAACTTTGTCCTTTCATAATGCATGGTACAAGTTTGTTGTAACTGTTGTGGGTTGAATATGAACATTCTTATTAAAAGCCATATTAAAAAAAATAATAATACCTCCACGAGGCATTTGGAGGGGTACAGAATGAAAGTACAACATTTCCCGAAAAAATTATATTTAAGCCTGAAAATAAATGGGCTGCAGCCTCACAGCAAGAGGGTCGCTAGTTCGATTCCAGGCTGGGGAGGGAGTTCGAACATTTCCACTATTGGCCTTCCTGTGTGGAGTTTGCATGTTCTCCGTGTATGTATGGGTTCTCTCCGGGTACTCCGGCTTCCTCCCACCGTCCAAAGACATGCATATTAGGGAATTGGTCACTCTAAATAGTCCCTAGGTATGAATGTGAGTGTGAATGGTTGTCTTTCTCTCTGTGTTGGCCCTGCAAAAGACTGGCAACCTGTCCAGGGTGTATCCTGCCTCACGCCTGATAATCGCTGGGATAGGCTCCAGCAACCCCCGTGACCCTGAACTGGATAAGCGGCATAGAAAATGACTGACTGAAAATAAGTATAAAATAAATTTTAACGGGTTTGATAATGGCATTAGGTGAGGACTACACTAGATGGACCAATATAAACATTTTCCACAGCATAAGGCAGAAATGGTGACTTTTCTCCTGGATCAGAAAGCTAACTCGTTTGCTAACGTGTCTAACATTAGCTGTTGGTTATAAACTCCTTTGCAATACTTTTTGGACATGGTGCAGGCTGCACTGGTCCCTTGTCGTATCGGCAGCAAGCCTGGCAACCCAGAAGCTGGAGTTGTTTTTCTGCCGTTGCAACTGCAACCTAGACACGTGATGTTGCTGTTCTGTCCGTATTTCATATTCAACCCTTTAATAAAGGATTATGGTGCCAGCTCAGGCTCAGGATGCGGACCTGCCACCATGGAATCATGCATTATATCAAATGTCAAAAGTAAAACTGCTGTGCAGTCAGTCTTTCTCACATTTTCAAATGTTTGCCATTGTGTAGATAAGAGAAACAAATTGGACTTCCAATTAGCTTTCAAAACAGAAACACTGATATTTGCTGTCATTTTGGAAAAACAAACAACCCCAATGTGTTGTAAATGACAGCAAACAAGAAACCGTATCATTTTCTAAACCACTGCTGGTAGCTAAACTTTTTAATGACCATTCTTATTTACTACACAAACAATGCAGACGTCAGCCCTGCTGCCTTTTATGAGGTCTGACTAATCAAGTATATGGCTCAAATTAGTGTCTAACTAACCAGTAAGAGGAGGAAAAGAAGGCTCGTTTCTTGCCTCTGTCAGGCTTTTACAAATTCAGTGTCAAGCCAACATAAGGTGGGTGACCACTTATTGTCAGAGAGGGCACAGGAGCAAGGTGGAGACTTTAAGTTGTGACATGAGCAATTAATTGTAACAGAATTTGGTTGGAGGGGTCTTAAGAAGTCGACCCCATTGACCCTGAATATGGGATGTCTCTTTGTTAGAGGACAGCCTTAACTCAGATACTTTTTTAAAATTAGATCTCACCACATGCCAAGTTGATAAGGAATAGAGGTCCCAATACCACTTGTGAAAACAGAAAAAAGAAGAGAAGAAAAAGGAAAAAATAAACTCATTCTAGTAGTGGTGAACTGTCAGGGCCTTCTACACCTTCAGAGAAGACCTTAAAAAATTAAGAGAAAAAAAATCTCTCATTTAAAAAAGTTTTATTTTATATATATATATATAGTTTAATCTATTTAATAATAGATACATTTAATTGGTCTCTGTCGAGTGACGTAACATTTGTTGCTTAACTAGCAGTAACCAGGCTTTACGCCATTTTAAGCGGAAAAAAGTCAGTGTTTAAATCAGCGTGGAAATGAGCGCACATCTGATCATTAAATGATCTTACGGCTGGATCCATGTGTGATTTATAAAATGTTCGTGTCTGACAAAACAATAGAATCTACGTCAGAAATCCCTCATCATCCAGCTGTTTCTACCCTGAAGCAGCAGCAGCGCTGACAGGTGGAGGCTGGTCGGATCCGAGCCTGACCCGGACAGGGACATAAGAAATGATAACTTTCATTAGTTAAGCTAAGAAACAGTCTACCGACTGAGCACTTATACAACTTCAAGGTATAGATTAATTCATAGAAACAACGGATCGCCTCCTGTCTCTTCCATATTTCCAGTGGGAGCTGCAGTTACCAGCCGTATCTGCAGCTCCCACTGGAGTTGCAAACTTTTTTTCAGTCTAAAGCAGCGTTTCATCCTGCGGGTCCGACACATGCACCTTCGCCTTTCTGCAGCCCAACTGTCAGTCTTCTTACAGGTAGCCTAGTTTTTTTTTTCTTTATTCAGACATCAACAGTATATTAAGGTTTGATTTACCTTGACATTTTTGGGGATTAGTTGTCGCCTTCATCAGAAGTTATAATACTCTGCTGTCAAGATCTGCCGGCTGACATGACACCCTGCAGCTCCCACTGGAGATATGGAGGAGACAGGAGGCGATCCGTCGTTTCTATTAAGTAATCTATAGGCAACCCTAAAGTTGTAGCCTATAAGTGCTCAGTCAGTAGACTGTTTTTTAGCTAAGCTAATGAAAGTTATCTTTTCTTCTGTCCCTTTGCGGGTCAGGCTTGGATCCGCCTCCACCTGTCAGCGCTGCTGCTGCTTCAGGGTAGAAACAGCTGGATGACGAGGGATTTCTGACATAGATTCTATTGTTTTGTCAGACACGAACATTTATAAATCATACGTGGATACAATCATAAGATCATTTTTATGATCAGATGTGCGCTCATTTCCAGCTTGTTATATAAATGGGACCACTGACTTTTTTCCGCCTAAAATGGCGTCTTAGCAACAAATGTCACGTGACTGGCAGAGACAGATACATCTTCTCTTGTCTGCGTTATAAGGATGAGCCAACTGGCAGGATGCTATCCAATCAAAATCGTTCATCTCTGTTAAGACCCGATCTGGCCTTCATGAATCCCTGGTGCAGGCAAACATATTTATTCTGGCTTGGAGCATGATGGGCAAATTGACCAATCACGGTTTGATTTTTGTGGGCAGGACAAAAAACTCCTGCTCAAGGCCTTCGTGAAGTCCTAACAACATCACAGCTGACGTTGTTCGGACCGAGCAGAGCGGTAAGAGCTAGCATGAGAGTTGAATGAGTTGAACGAGAGAGACGTTGTGGCTAGCTGCTAAAAACACTTTGCAAGGCAGACTTTTGCTGAAAAGAATGAAATAATATAAAACGGACAACCAACTCCAGAACTAGAGTGGAAAGAAAAGATTAATCCCCTTGTCCACCTCCTCTGTTGAGCGCTCTCTTCGCCTTGAAGCGCATCATGACACAGCCAGGAACAGTAATAGACTGGATTGCTTTGCACTGATGCCATAGAGAAAAGACTTATTATGGCTTTCAGGCCAAAGGACAAGCTGCAATTAAGACGCTGACATCGTCCACTTCACAAAGAAAGACCGGCAGAGGGAGCTCCGATTCACTCTGGGAATATAACGGGACCCACAGTTGACTTTCTTCTCGCTCACAAGGTAAATGTGACAAATGACAGAAATAAGGATGCATAATATTGCAATGGTAGGTTTTTGGCATGTAAATGCGGCAATATGACAGCCATATACTGTTCCAGGGGAGGAGAAACACTCCTCCTTGACACTTGTGATATTTAGGTGATACTGTAATTTCATAAGGTATTCGTGGTCTCAGCCTATGAATTTGGATATTTGATCTACAAGCCAGCGTTAGCCTGTAGCTACCATTAACATACAGTCCGTCAGTTTACGCAACAATCAAACCGTAAACAACTTGCAGATTTATTACTTCAGGAGACATTGTGTCTCTAACTCTGGGCTCAGACTTAATGCAGCGCGGGCTAAACTGAAGACCAATGCAGTCCAAGCAGCTCATGCATGTGCACAACAGAGTCACTTCCACTTGTCGCCAGAGGGGGCACGCTTCTGGAAAAAAGCTGGAACTTACGATGTCCTCCTCTAAATGAGGAAACAACTGTCTTTGAAATTCTATGAAAGACAGTCATTGGTCTACCATGTCAAGTTCTGCTACATAAAAAAATGACAGGTTTACAATATGCAACTTTTTTTTCCCTTTGGAACTTAATGTTTGCTTTCTGACAGTGTTTTGTAAAATGGCAGTAACCTCTTAATTTAGTTGCTTGCATACTTTTTTTTTAAGGTCTTCATTCACCACATTTAAAATGAAATGTTTACAGAATTTCTAAAGGCCATTAGTCATGCATGTGCACTACAACCTTGATGCCTCAATCTTGTTAAGGGTTCCCACTCTTCTTGAAATTATTTTCCAGGACATTTTCAGGACTTTTCCAGCTGCTACAGTATGGATCAAGTTATCATAACAGACTAAAAAATTCCAGCCCAAGCTTTTGGAGAAGTGTTCTAAAATTGTAGCTTGTATTTTGTACAGTGATGAAGCAGCGACGAAGCAGCAACAAAACAGTGAGGAAGAAGAGATGAAGTAAAGACAAAGCAGAAACCAAGCAGAGACGAAACAGCAGGAGAAAAAATCATTTTCCAGGACAACTCAAGCTTTTCCAGGACATTTTACTCTCTCATTCTCCATGTGTATTCCATGGAAAAATGTTTAATCATTTCCCAGGTTTTCCAGGACACGTGGAAACCCTGTTGTTCTTTACTGCTGTATCATGTCAGTCTCTGACTGGCTGCTTTTCCTGCAGGTTTCTACTTGTACTGTTGTCACTTAACGCAATTTTTTTTCAAACTCACCTGAGGCTTCAAGATAACTCTTGCAACTTAACGGAGGTATTTTCTTCCCACCTTTTTCTTTGTTTACTAGAAATAAAGGGCACTCTTGCATTTTTTAAAAGGATCCAACTCCACAATCATAATTGCTTGCATCTATTTGTTGTCCATGTGTTGATGGAATATTTTCATTTATACTGATCATTACTCATGTGCGTTGTGTGTCAAAATATGATCAATTCAACGAGTTAAGATCTATGCAGAGGTCACGTTATCCACTCTAGACTATTTTTATAATCTTGCGAACACCAGTTCCTGCAACACCATAGAAAAGAGGAGGAAATTAAAGACAACTCATTACTCTACTAATCTGAGGCCTGTCACTTTATTACAGGTGGCAAGGAACAGAGCCTATGTAATCTTCATAATCAATACCCAAGATAAATGTGACTCTCACCAAGAACATACACCTGGACTATAAGGGGACACCCACAATGCAGAGGGATTAATGAGCTGTGGGAGATAAGGGAAAATCAGTGGTATCAGCTTTTAAGCACACACACCTGGTCGTGCAGTGATTTTATGAGATATAGATTATAAAGATTCATCACAATGACATTTAGTTAAAAATCTTCCTAAAAAGGAATGACAAAGCTAAAGTCTAGAGTACAATACTGACATGATGTGTGCCATGAGTTTATAAAATGAAATGCAGCTCAACTGTTTACCCTTTCATATATGTTGTTTGGGATTCATCAGCAGTCTTTCAATTTATCCTTGGGCATCCAAAAATCTTCCTTGAATAACAATATATCTGGTGCTTCTGCAATGTTGATATGTCAAGGAGTCAAGACAGTTGTGCATGTGCATACCTTGTCCCCATGTCCCAGATGTTCAGTCTTAACATCAGACAGAGTTTTCCAGTTGGTGTTTCCTCCCCCCGCTGCCACCTTTCACCTCCGTCAGAGACTGTCCATCGATAGCATGGCCTTCCTGGTCATACCTATGCAAATTGTAAGGAGGACCAATTACTGTCGATTCACCCCCAGTTACAGTAAAGAAAGCACAGTTTAAAGTTTTAGCTTTGAGCATAAATAACCTGTTGGCTTTTTCTCCAGTTAATTCATTTAGTTGATAAATTTTCAGGAAAATGGTAAATTACACCAAATTACCATACTTAGTTTGTCCAATTACACCACAGCATAAAAGCATAAACCCGGACAGCAAACAAGTAAATACTATTTCATTACCCTCTCCTTGCACAGGGTTCTTGCACCATTTTAAAAGTAAAATTGAATCCTTTGTAAGACCTTTTTAAGACCTCACCAAATAAAATTTAAGACCCCCAAATTAGGGGTGTAACGATTTGGTTAACAACGATTCGATTCATTTCCTGATTCATGGTTTCTGATTCAATTCATGAATGATATTGGTTCATTTGAAATGATACGATCCGATTCAACTCAGTGACTTGAAATCGAATCAGAAACCATGAATCATGATGATATGAATCAAATAGTTGTTTAACTGAATATTTACACCCATACCCAATATGTTATAACAATTTCTTTTGAATACTTAACTTTTTGCCTCCTACAATGGAAGTCAAAACTTTACATTTCCCATTGGTAATCAATTAAATGCAATATTTAAACAATTCAAAAAGACCTTTTAGGAGAGGCCTTAGGTGAAAAAGGTGAGAAGGATACAACCCATCTAGGGTGGGCATGC
Organism: Atherinomorus stipes; assembly: GCA_023101725.1. Lineage (NCBI taxonomy): Eukaryota > Metazoa > Chordata > Actinopteri > Atheriniformes > Atherinidae > Atherinomorus > Atherinomorus stipes. The sequence continues at coordinate 1,329,998 of JALJCO010004425.1, forward strand.
TCCCAGGGAAGAAAATTTTGGACATTCCATATTTAAAAGAATATTTTTTTTTGGGGGGGGGCATTCATAAACTCTAACAAGTCACCTCCCTGTTTTTACAACATGACAGTGTTAATATGACTCATTCATGTGACAGCTACATGCTGTGATGCCCCAATTTTCAAACTGATTATTGGAAAAAAAAAAAAAAAAAAGACAGGAAAGGGTTAAAAAGCTCCGATCAGAACAGTTTCATTCAGTGGAGCTGCGCTGAATATTCTCACAGTTCAGATCTCAGATAACTGCTGACATCATGACACAAAGTTGCCTACATCTGCAGCCACGGAGGCTTCAGTTGTGCGCGTTCCCACAATGTGCACAATGTTCTCGACATAACATGCTAATGGAAAGTAGCGCAAGTCTTTCCATCTCGACCTTCTTGGCAGAGCTTCAACACTGATATCTGTGTCCGAGTTTACACCGCACTGTCACGCGCACATGTCGTCGCATCACAGAGAAACAGAGCAGAGCGACACAGAGAGCAGTGATGACATGCAGTCATGTAAACCACATAAATAACACCAAACTGTTTGGTTCATTATCAAAGAGCTGAATCAGCAGCCTGGTGTGAAGAGAGATGCTGCAGAAATACGTGAGGACGAGACTGTTTCTAAAGGAGGAAGGAGTCTGCACGCGCATTCGCTGTACTTTCACGTCAGTCTCAAAGTCTCAACACCACCAGAAAAGCCGCTAGATTTGTCACAGTCGCTTTCTTGAGGGGAAATATTGCTAAAGGGGTCTGAAAACTGGCTAAATATAGCCACAACGTCGCTAAATTGGCAACACCGCACCGCAGACACACACCAAAATCAACGCCTGTAGCCGATGTACCGTAAAACGGCTGTTAATCGCCCAAACTCTCATTGAAACGACGGCCATGACACCAATTTAATCAAACACATACACAATATTAGATGCTTTATGGTGGGGCGCTGCTTTACCATTGGCATTAAACACATGGGCTGAAAACTTAATGCCTACATCTAAGTTTATGGTAAATTTAAGACATTTTAAGACCTTAATTTCCAGGATTTAAATTAAAGACATTTTAAGGACCCGCAGGAACCCTGTTGCAAAAACTTGCAAAGTATGCTGCAGAGACAATGTTGCATCTTTCTAAGGTTATTAAAAAAAGAACAACTTTTAATTCCCCACGATTATGCACTGATGAAAACACTGCTATTAATATTATATTGCATTTCTCCCACTACATTGGCTTAAACTTTAATCACGGAAATTGTTTCAAGTTAATTTCATATAAATAAAAACAAATCAATATTAGGGCTGAAAATCAAATTATTCGATTAGAAAAAAATGATTAATATTTTAGTAATCAATGCTTTCTTTAACTTTTTTAAAAGTCCTGCTTCACCCATTGCTTCCGGTCTGTATGAACTGCTCCCGGTTAGGAAAGACAAGCGCACCTAGTTGCGTACATCACGTGTGCTACATGCTTGTCATGTGGCCAGCAGTAGCAGCTTCTCTGGCAGAGCTAAGGTTGCTGCAGATGAAGAATTTCAGCCAAGTAACTACTGTAATTAACACATGTACACAGCACAATACTTACAAAGACTTAAGTTTTCCGAGGCTCATGCGTGTAGAACATATTTGGCGCAGACATAAGTTGTTTCCTCACTGGTTTCTCTGATAACTAACTCACAACATTGTCGGAGAAAAAAACAACAAAGATCCTCGTTAAGATGTGAGCACTCACTCGCACGCACAACTAATTATACGTTTTAACAAAAGCTTTTTAAGATGTGCACACTTGGATCTGAAATCCAAACATCTTAACTGTTTATTTTCCAGCATGAAATAATTTACTTTTAGTAACTGTCAACTTATTTATTCCCTTTTTTAATGTAAATAATTCACGCCATGAACTAATTATATGATTCTTTTACCAAAGGGCAAAACAGTAGTCGTAGGCACTTTGTGTTTTTTTGTTGTTTTTTTTTTTTTTTTTTTATTACATGATGTTTATTGCACTGCTTTAACTGTTCAATACAGTTTTGATCAATTTATTTAGTTATGATTTCACGCTTTTGGCATGAATGTTTAAAATCAGCAAAAATTAAACATTACTGTTCATACTGCATTAATGCAGACACAGAATCAACTTATTGGGATATTACTCAAATTCAATATCGGCCAGCCCTACTTCCGGCCTGTATAAACCATTTCCAGACACTCCCTACTCGTGGGTGGCAGTAATGCACCTACTCGTTGCGTGTCAGCCACAGTCTTTGGTGCCAATTTGGACTCATTATTACTCCACTGGATCCCAGTCGCATCTTTAAAAACATAGAGCTTATCCGATTAATCAATCGATTACAGGGGTAGATTAATCAACTATTAAAACAATCACTAGCTGCAGCTCTAATTAATATTAAAATGTTCACTTCACATGATATGAAAACAATATTAATATTTTCCCAGGCACAGATTCGGTTTGTGTTTGTCAAAGTAAAGATGGCTCATCTGAGAGAACTGAATGCTGAGAGTCTTGTTAAAATTATCAACAGCAGAAGGACGGACGAGCTGGTCAGGATCAGTGTTGCTGTGATATCAGAAACTTATTTTTCACGAATGGTTGCAGTAACTTGGGAAAGACAATAGAAGGAAGAAGAGGGAAGGCACAAAGAGAGCAAAATGGGTTGAGTAAAGTAAACCAGTTTCAAATGGTCAAACAACAAAGTTTACCAATCTGCCACAGGTCGGTGGCACACAATGGAAATTCAGGTTGTAAATACGAGAGAGCATGCCTTGCTCCTTTCCTGAACATGACTAATTGAAAATATCCCCAATTAATTCATACTGTGGCCTGAGCAATTCATGGCCTTGCTGATATCCCACTTCTGGCAATTTCTTTTGTGGCTCACTAATGTATCTGCACAGATCTGTTTTAATTGTGCCTGCAGCCAGTCAAAAGCTTTGACAAAGCTCTTCAAAATTTTAATGTCATTTTCTGCTATAATTTAAAATTTCAGATGCTTAACAGAGATCAGATTGACAAGTGATAAAAGAAATAAATAAAAATAAAAAAAATAGTATTGCACTCTAAAATGTAAGGAGTGAAACATCTATGAAGGTGGTTTCCAGCCGATGACCCTGCAGTCTGTCAGGCAGAAATGCTGAGCAGGTAGTTATACATGTGCTTAAATCATACATTATAATTCTGAACATCTGAACAAAATGAATCCAAGCTTTCAAAATGACATTCTGACAGCAGCAGATTTAAGTACATAATTTTGTTTAAACCATACAAGTCCTGAGATGCGTAAGCAATAATAGTGATTGCGGGGAAGAGACAACAATGTTTAAGTTAACAGTGTGTGTGCAACAATCGACTGTATGATCAGAAAGCAAGTTGAGTGGAGCTGTTTTAGTGAGAAACTACACAAAGACAAGTTTGCATGTGCATGCCACAGGGATGGCAAAAACCTGTATGTCACTAAACAAGGACAGCACAGCAGCATTTCTGAGGAAGCAGCATGAAGGGATAAAGGGAAACTCTCAGTAAGCAGTGCTCTCAGCTCCAGGCTAAGACCAAAGCTAAAACTGGTAAACATACTGCAAATCCAACCACTCCATCTTGTGTATGACATGTGCCGCTTTCAGACTTGCATTGCGCAACCTGTGCGGTAAAGTCCATCTGCTCTTTAACCAGACTCATCTTTTCAAACATCTTGCTTCCTTGTGGACTTATTGTGCCCAGCCACATTCAGACATCAGGAAATGTTCCGGATAAGTCAACGCAGCCCCACTCCCCTGTCAATTCTGTCCGAAACATTTTCTTGTGCGTTCAGCCAAAACGACGTACCACAAGATTTCCGTTCTAATGACATGGGGACCAGCCGGTACATGTCCGCTTCATCTCCAAGGTAAAAGACTGGAACGCATGTCTGACTGCAAGCGGTATAAAGGACAAAGTCTGCTCTGTTGCCGCTTTCCAGAGCAAGTCTGAAAGGGGCTATATTTAATAGGGATGAAGATTGGAAAGTCTGGGGATAGATAGATGTTAACATAACAACTTGGGATGTTTTCTATTTTAATTTATTACTTCCTTGGCAAGAAATTAAATTAGCAAATTGAAGAGAAAATAATAGAAATTAGAAAAGAAAAATAAATCATTGGGGAAATAAAAAAATTTAAAATAAAACGGGAGAAAATAAAAAAAAAAAAATCCAAAAAAAGGGGTTAAAAAAAAAAAAAAGGAGAGAAATTTAGGGAAAAAAGTTAAAAAGGGGGGGATATATATATATATATAATAACATAATAATAATAATAATAAAAAAACTAAAAGGAATAATCGCCGCCTGGAGTCATTCTTGCGTGGCGGGAGAACAAAGACATCGGCCGTCGATGCGCCGCGGCCCTGCTTTTAACAGGTTCATCTGTGGTTACTTGAAGGCAAAGGCAAGATTTGCTGCAACTTCCCATCTCACACACAGGCACAGATCTCACAAGGCATCTGACACACAAACATGCTTGAAAACTGCACATCAATTCATTGTTTAAATCCCAGCTAAAACCTTAGCTTAAACCCTTAACCACTATCAGTTTGTGCCCCTGCGAGCACAGAAAGGCTTTAGTTCCCATAAGGACTTCTGGTCCTGACAAGGTTAGTGATTAAACCAGAAGGGGTCATAAACGGGTAACAAAGGAAACATACACAAACAGCACTGAAAACAAAAATAAAAACAAAATAAAAAAAATGAAAAACACTAGAATTAATTTCATTCTGTTATTATGGTTAAATGACCCACTGATGACACTGTGACACTGTGAACATCTTTGTTTACTCCAAGGTATAAGTTATGTCAAGCTCCAACCTTCCATTTCTGATGTTTATCAAAAGTTGCATTACTCGGCAGCAAACAAGACAAAGAGACAGGTTTAAAAGGTTGTGTTTGCAGACAGAAACAAGAAAGAAAAGAATGCCTTTAATGACCAAGCACAGTTCCTCATGGCAATAGTAGTTCCGGACAGCAGTAGAATCAACAAGCAGGACAGTGGCCTGTCACACCTCGACAACTGCTTAGGAATAGCTCAAGGAACACCACGAGCAATGTGATGAACAAAAACAATCAACTGTGCATCTTTTGTTCAGCCTCACATTACATTTATGTTATATCTAGTAATTAAAGTTAGCTCATGATTTTTCAATTCATCTCATAATTGCTCCACTCTGTTAACCCAATACAGCACTACAAAACAATTCCATAACACAGTCAAAAGAAGAATGAGAACTCATATTCACTATAAAACAAGGAAAAAGCTTGTTTGCTTCTGGACTTGTTTAATTTCTGTCCTGTGTGCCATGCCTCTGCAAGTGGAAGCCCTCAAGTCATATTGAAGAAAAAAATGTCACCTTGTGCTCATAACTAAATGAGATAATGGTGAATGTCTAAGGTCTATGGCATCAAGGACTGAAAATAAACCTTATACAAGACAAGGGGAGAATAAAAGAAGAACTGACTGCCCTGTTAGGCAATATGGGGAGAGGCAGCATGAACATCTCTTAATGTGCTGTTGCCACCTCATGGACAACTGTATCTGCACAGTTGGATCAAAGTGTAGGCTCATACACTTCACAACTTTGGTGAGGTCATTAGAAAAAGAAAAAAAAAAAAGTGTATATATTAGTCACTCAAAATTATTCATACTCTCCAATTAAAGAAAATGTTAAATTCACAATAGTAACTTAAATAAAAAGAAACTTTAAGAAAAAAAAAAAAGAAAAAATTATTTACAAAATCATCATTTAGTACAGTAAAATATTGCCTTTGAACTGCATTTGAAACGAATAATTTTTTTTTTTTTTTAAAAAGCAATCAAAACTAAACGCAAAACTACTGTGAATTTAGTAATTTCTTTCATTTTAAGGGTATGGATAATTTTGAGGATAGCTGTATATATTCAAACCCGACTGATATGGGATTTTTGAGGCCGATTCCGTTACCGATATTGGGGGCTTTAAAAAAAAACGATGTCCGATAACAGCTGGTATCCTATTTCAGCTGATATATATCAGCCAGGATATTAAAAAATGAACATGGACATGTACACAGGATATGTACTGTCCAACATTAGTCCAACTTAATTTCTTATAATGACCAAACATGATTCAAGACGAAGAATCAGAACACTCCAGAACTTGTGATGTTTTAGGTGTGTTGACACAAATTTGTTGTGTTTCTGCCTAACTGTTGCTGCAGCCCAGTCCACACCGCAGATGTTGCATCAAACACCTGTTAAATCTTTTGAAGTGGCTCCACACCCTACTCTCCCCCTCTGCCTGGGAATGAATATATATACATTTAGTGTATTTTAGTAATTAGATTTCAATATTATAGATGACCATTTCAAAATGAAAACAAGTGGCTGCATACAGCTGACAGTGATAACACACAGGCTAGAGGGAGGTGTTTTGTCATTAATATATTTTTTTAAAGACTCATTCACTAAAAAAATCACTGAAAATAAAGTTAAATCATTAATAAAGTCATCTTTACAAGCTTAAAAAGTTGCATCTTCCACTGAACACAAGGGACCAAACTAGATTTAAGTAGCAATGATGCAGCTTTTAAAACATCTAAACAGAATTACAACGAAATACATCAGCTGGAACCTTTTAATTAGTTTTATGAAAACTTACACTTCTGAATTTATGAGCCCTAGTAAGGTCATCTAGTAAACATCTGAAAATCGGGTCTGTACCCCCCGTTTCCAGTGGAACAACTGGGGACTGCCAAGAAAGGAGACGCTTTCAGAAGCTTGTGTGTTTTCAGCCGCACAAAGTTAGGCACGTCATCAAGCTGGCTAATGCTAACCTGCTAACAGTAGCCTGCCGACTACTTCTCTGTTAAACTTTGTAAATCGGATAAACGCCAATGCCAAGTTTTCATTCCAGACTGAAGTGATGCTAAGGAAGAAGTGGATCAAAACGACAGATTCGCCGCGGTGAAGGACCGAACTTTATAATAAAACAACACACGTTTGTTTGTAGCCGGCAGACTATACAGTCCTGTTAGCAGGCTAGCATTAGCCAGCTCGATGACGTGCCTAACTTTGTGCGGCTGAAAACACACAAGCATCTGAATGCGTCTCCTTTCTTGGCAGTCCCCAGTTGTTCCACTGGAAACGGGGGGGGGGGGGGGGGGGGGGGGGGCAGACCCGATTTTCAGATGTTTGTGTGTTTTAAGACGCACAATGTTAATCACGTCAGTAAACGCTAGCTGGCTAATGCTAGCATGCTGTGAAGTGCCGGTGTCGTGCGGTGTTGTGCCCCACCGGCTACAAACAAACGTGTGTTGTTTTATTATAAAGTTCGGCCCTTCACCACGGCAAATCGATCGCTTTGATCCACTTCTCCCTTAGTATGACTTCATGAAAACTTAAGTATGTTTGGAGTTTATCCGATTTAAACAGTATAACAGAGCAGGAACAGCTGTTAAAATGGCCCGGAAGAGGAAATGCCCAAATACCGGGAAGTTCCGGTAAGCGTGATAATCCCCAATGGGGTAGTCAGGAGGTGTCACATTTGTTATACTTTTTTTTCCTGTTATTTATTCTTATTTTACTTTATGACACCTCCTCTATTCACCTGCATTCTTCCAATCACATTTTTTAAAAAGATATTTACCATACATTTGTACACCAGACTTGCACCAAATTAATGCGAACTGATCATTTATGAATGTATGTATGTGGAAATCACAAAGAAAACCGTTTCTCCATTTCTCTGAGGCATGGTAAGGTTCTTTATCTGTTGGACAAGTAATAAAACCAACACAGTAGATTTTAAATAAGTCCAAACACCTCCTATAAAATCCACGATCACAGAACTGCGGACAGAATTAAACATCAAAAACAAAATTCATTATAAATGCAGAATGTCACAGAAATGAGCGACGAGTTCTGTAAATGTGTTTTTTCTGAATAAAAAAGAAAGCTTTGCTTGGAAAAATGCTCCAAGGGGGCACCACTAAAGCTAAAGAGCACAAAACAAAACCAAGACAGCATTAACTAAAGTCATCTCTCACACTAACACACACATACGATGCATAATTATTTTTGTCATGGTATACACTAGGGAAAATAATTTAAGAAATGAAAAGTGGAGCAACTGGCACATGAGGCAAAAAAGAGGAACAAAGGATAGGAGCTCAAGTCGCTTTTTTTAAGAATAGCAAGAAAATACAAAGGCTAAACTTCAAGGAATTAATTGGGTTAGTGTACTATCCAACAACTTAATGCAACTACACAGAAATGCATACAACTGGACGTGCACATACAACTTGTTTCTTGGCAAATTTCTACATAATCCTGTTTTCAATCAACATAATCTCATAGAAATGAGTCCGGATTTAATTTCATTTGAAAAGGCGATTAGAGGAGGGAAAAAATGCATTCCCACAGATAAAGTATGGTTTCCATTTATATGCAACTGCAACCCCCCCCCCCCCAAACACTGTGGCTAATGGTGGAAAGCTAATCTTGATAATGAGAATCTGAACATGTATTCTTGCAACTTAGGAAATAGGAACTCGTCTCAGTTCTTAAGAGTTCAATGATACTACAAGTGAGGAAAAAGCAACAGAAGTGGGTGGAAAGCATCCTGAACCCCATGCTTAACACTCGCTACATTACATCATTTGTATACATCTGCCAGAGTATGAGGAAATTTTTGCACTGAATTAACAATAAACGTCAGGTTAGCTTACCAGCCCCTGAGCTTGTATGCCTCAGGGATATCAGGGTTGATCATCAGGGTGCTGCTGAAGGATGCAGAAAGTGACCGGCCTCCATAATCTGAGAGCTTTGCACCCTTAATGGCTAGGATGGGCTGCCCTGAGCCATCAAACTTTTCTGCCTAAGTAAACAAAGAAACAAAATGGCATTACAACAACCTCTTAAGCTGGGTAAAAAAATAAATAAGTGCAGATACGATGGCTGACATTTTTTTTTTCTTTTAAATGTAGAACAGGTGGGGGTAAAGCCCTCACACAAAACGGACAATATTTCAACACTTGCTGCTTTGCATGGCTATTGCTCTTTATAAATAATACATCTTGAGTATTTAACCAAATCCCATTGAAAATTAGGTGTCTATTGGACCAAAAACAAGAACACAGCACTTCTTATCAATAGACAAGTAAAGAAAAAATGTTGAACTCAGCACAGTTCCAGTGAGCTAGAGGTAAAAATCGACTGCTGGAGTGTGTTTACTTTATCGCACTGTGCCAAGATATTTAGTCATTAAAAGGTGATAAATCCAAGTTTAATTCCTCCCCGCCAGTAGGTGTTGCACTCACTCTGCACACTGCATTACTATACACCGATTTTAAATATTAATGCCAACAGGGTGAAATAACCAAACAAATTGATCCAAACTGTATTTAACCGTTAAAGCAGTGGCATAAACATTGCGTTATTTTAAAACAAACTGAAGTGCCTACTACTACCTTTTGTGGCGTTGCTTTAGCGACATACTTTGCATATGATAGTTATTTGGTCAGCATCCTCTCTCCGGTATCCAAACCGCCGCCAGATAATGGATCCTGTACTATTTTACCATTTTTCTTCGGGACGAATTCTTCCTCCATTTTTTTTTATAACTTGCGCTGCCGCCGCTACCTGAGCTCTCTGCCAGAGAAGCAGCTACATGCTGCCGGGCACATGATGTAGCACACGACACACGTGATTAGGGATGGGTACCTTTCACATTTGAATCGATACGGTACCAACTTTCGATACCTGCGAATCGGTACCGGTACCAAACGGTACCAGTTTTCGGTACTTTTCTGTGTGTTTATATGGCAATAACAGATTTATTTCTCATTCTCAACATAGAATTTTTTAATAATATATTAAAGCAAAATCCAGCTGTTTCTCTATGATGTCAGAGCGTCTGGTAACAGGGAAACTTAATGGCAAGGCAAGTTTTTTTATACAGCACATTTCATGTAGCCTACAGGAAAATTCAAAGTGCTTTAGATAAACCAAACATTGCAGCGGGGTGTAAGAGGGAAAATAATTAACAAAAAAGTACAAGTATGATTTTAAAATGATAAAAATGTAAAATATTTATGATTAAAAAGAGAGCATAGAGCCGATTTCAAATAGAGCAGATTTGAACTTTAGAGTAAAATCTATGTGTGAATGCAGCTGAGAACAGGTGGGTCTTTAACCTGGATTTAAACAAACTAAGTGTTTCAGCTGATCTGAGACTTTCTGGGAGTTTGTTCCAGACAAAATAGCAATAATGACAGAATGATTTAATGAGAAAAAAGACGGAATATTCTTCGACACTGAACTGGTTTTGTGGCGGCGTTTTGCGCAGGTCTGGAGGCTGTGATCCTGCTGCAGGGATCAGGTTACTAACTTGATGCTGGCAGTTTCTGCCGTGCTGGTTAAACCATACAAGCTGTTTCAGAGAGACGCAGACTTATTTATCAGATGCAAGTATGGTGGCTGGTGCACTCGCGTGCGGAAACTCCGCTGTAATGAAGAGTTTAATAAAGATGTGGGATGCGACAGAGGGAGGGAGAGACGTGACATGCGCGTTGCCCCAGAACTGGTTTACTGTCTTGGTTGATGGTAAACTCAGTAAATATTCACATCGTATTAAGTTCTTAAACGGCAGTTTGTGAACCCTGCCGGTTATTATCTGCCCCCGATCACATCTGTTCAGCCGCCGAGGCGCTGACCGACTTCTCCCTCTTTTTTCTGCGGGCTGCGGATAACGTGTCGGGAACGGAGCTTTGAAAAGAATATTGTGTTTAATCAGCTGCTTCCTCAGATCAGACGTGTTCCCGCCGCTGGCATCACAAATAATGCAGCGAACTTGATGTTTTAGAGAAGTGAAGCAGGAAAGCTTCTGACTGAACACGCGGCCGCTGCTGCTGATGTCATGCTGCGATGCAACGTTCACGTGCAGCACAGAAATAACAAACTCTTCCACTACCTCACATTAAAAAGGATGCATTTAGGTACCGAAACATGGTACCGTTTGATTTTACGTGAATCGGTACCCGGTAGTACCGACGGAGTTCGGTAGGTACCAATAAAAGTACCGATTTCGGTACCCATCCCTACACGTGATGCACCTAACTAGGAGCGCTTGTTTTACCTCTCTGTGCAGAGCAGCGCAGAGAGACGAGGAGTAGTGAGAAAACCCCGCCTGCAACTAAAAGCAATTGAATACTCATGACAAATATGAGTCATTTTCTAAATCCCACATACCGCCAGTTTTAAAGCATCTGTACAAGGGCTGAGGGATATATTGAATATACGCGAGATATCCCTCATTTAAAAAGTCCCACAGCTGTTTACCTGTTTACCGAGATCGTAACAACAAGAACTATTACAATAGGAGTGTACCAACTCATTATCAAATTGATCACAATGGTACATGTCCCGGATCAATAACCAATTTGAAATGTCCAAAAGCAATTATTTTCATACTAATTCAATGATCCAAATACAACTGCAAGTGTGGCGGTAGAATCTGCGGCTGCTGCCCAGACACTTGTGGTCGGACCGTCCACTTAAGTGTCCGGGCGCACTTCAACAAAAGGTGAACAAGACGTTACGTCCTACATATGACCATGATGAGGGAAAGCTGGCAAGTTATCTTTTATAATAGCTTTGAATAAAAGAGATGGAAAACTCCAGAAAATTAAGTCAATGCAATCTGCGCCACTTTAGTGGACGAACCCTGGTCCGTCCACCAAAGTGTCCGGGTGCTCTTCAATGAAAGGTAAACAAGACGTTAGTAGGGCAGCTTTCCAACAGGGGGCTGTCCCAATACGTGATAAAAATTACTGTGATGATGGAAAGCTGTTAAGCTAACTTTTATAATAGCTTTGAATAAGAGATGAGAAACCTCAGTTTTGTATTAGATCTGCTGGGGCATAAATTTGTCACTGTTGCAGACGATTGCCTGAGACAATAACAGACATGGTTCCTATCAAAGTCCTCCCTCATGCACAAACGCAAACTGGTGGGGATGGGTAGTTCTTATAACTAAACTTGAGATTGGTTGTTAAAGAAACTGCGTTCTTAGAATCTCTCTGCCCGAATGCGCCTATTGTTGCTACATGTGTGTGCTCTACTTTTAAAATGACTCTAAACACAAATAATCTAAATAAAAGAGGGGAAAATTCATGAAACAAAAAAATCAAGTGATTAGTCTGGTAAGTTTAATCATTACAACAAACTTGTTATTAATTCAATACCCATCAAAAAAGCTCCAAACATCTGTGCTGCATTACTCTTCTATGTCTCTACTCACGTCTTCTCCCCACAACGTGACTGTCACCAACTTCCCCGACGTGTCCATCAGATTAAGTGTTCTCTTAGACACTTCACGGTTGGACTTGGTTGTGAGGCGAGTCACCTCGTCTACACTCTTGCACACTCCAATTACATCTGTAATGAAAAAAAAAATCCATCTTACCCAAAGTAAACATGCAATTTATTAGTCTACAACTACCCCCCAAAAAATTCACATTCACAGCTCACATCTGCAGTGTCATATCCTGCAGAGGCTAGGTTTGTTAGATTTCTTCACCATAGCTTGCTACTTTTGATGACTTGTTGAATTTTAATAGCATGATGCAAATCAGAAATTAAATTTGAGTAGTTGATGGTTTTAAAAAGCCTGGAAGTGTTTACCTTTTTACAGAGATATGTGCAAGAATTATTCATCCTTGAGAAACATCAAGCAAGTTATACAACTTCTTTGTTGTGTAACTTTTGATTGGTGATGAGCTCTCTAGAGTAGGGTTGTTACAATTACTTCCTCAAGATTTCTTCCACACTAGGAGGCTGTCATACACTTACTCTGTGCCATAACAACTCTACATACATGAAAGGGGAATTCTGCATCCTGGTCTTTATGTCCAAACAGTTAAACAGAAAACCAAAAAACAGAAAACCAAAATCATGTGGAGTTGTTCCAAGTCCATCTATACCAAGCAACCTAATAATACTAGAGCTGCAGCTATCAATTATATAATAATTGACTTATCTGCTTCTGTAATCAAGCAATCGATTCATCTGATAGGCTTTCCTTTTCCTCTTTACTTTGAAGGTCTTGTGACTTAAATACAGCAGTTATTGTAAAGTCACAAGCACCTTGTGGCTTAGCAGAATGAAATGAAAGATCCTGAATGACTGACAACTATCATGTCAGTCATTCAAGATCTTTGTATCTGTGGGAGGAGGTGGAACCGCAAGCACACATACCGCAGCAGGTGAGCTTTGAGGAGCATGAAAACACTTATTGCAAACCCTGAGAGTCCTTTCTTTTATTTTAGTTTTTAGTTTGTTTGTTTATTTATTTAGGATATTTAAAAGTTCTGGTTCTGGACATTCCAATGTGAAATAAAAGTTTAAATGTTGCATTTGAAAGGGTGTACTTGCAATATCATGATATATTAACATTACATGAGTGGTTATTTTGGTCTCAGAAATGTTGACAATATCACTTATCAATAATATGTGGTACAATATACCGTCCAGCAAAAGTTATCATCGTCTCAGGCCAAGGCCAAAGCGGAATGCAGGATTGGAGGGTAGATTCGGAGGCTCCTTCAGGCATTTTTGAAATGGGACAGTACTTGGCGCACTGCTGTGATGTGTGCAGCCAACAAATCCACACTTCGCAGTGTGAAGACTTCAACATGAGACACAGCTATGAAAAAACTGCTGGATTATGGCCCTCGTAAAACCGGACTGACTAGCCCCGGTATTCATCTATCATTTTTATTGCATTTAACAATACTTGCAACTATCGCACCACATTCTGATTTCATCAAAGGCAACGAAAAAAATTGATGATTTCACCAGAAATTACATTAACAAATCACACAAGTACAGGATCAAATAAAGTAAGCTGCATTTAGCTTAATCAAAATAAACTATACAAGCAAATCAAATAAATGAAAGTATTAAAAGCTTTTTCTTTATCTGTTTCTCATTTTTAATAGATAAAACTGCAACATACCAAATAAACTAGGGGTGTCAACATCTACACGTGTAAACGGGTACACGGATAATAAGTCTTAACTGTTTAGAAAAAAAAAAAAAAATCAATAACTGTAATCACGTCATTTTCTTCCTCCTCCTCCCCCTCCCTTTTCATTTCTCACCAACACTGTATTTTTAGGGGTGGTAATGTTGCCTGAAAGCTTCAAATAATAACTATCTGCATACAAATACAGTATAAATGCCTGGGGCGCAATGTTCCGTTGAGATTTGTATATATAATAAATGCAGCCACAGCCGATTGCGTCACTTCAAGTTGACTCGGGGACATGGTGGCGGCGGACAGCAGCAGAGCACTGGCACTAATTTGTGGTGCTGCAGCACCCCTATTCACGCTGTCAGAGATCGTTGTGTTTATTTTAGGGTTGTCAACCTTAAAACACAACTGGAAAGTTCAATAAGCTGGGTGGAGAACTTCTTGTTTCTTTTTTTAACCATGTACCCAAAATATTTATTCAATTAATTCTATTTAATGGGAGTCTCTCCACTTCCTATGTGTAACTTAAAATAGCTATATTCTTAAAATGTCTATATTCCATTTATGACTGGAACTTTCAGCATGATTCTGCAGTCCTGTATGCAACACAAATTGCCAATGTTTCATCCATTTTATGCTCCTCTCTAGCATTTTTCCTTTTAGTTTAGTAAGATACAGAAAAGCTGCACTTTAAAGTTTTTGTCCACATGTGAATTGATAAAGGATTTTTCACATTACATGACACTGTAAAATTAGGGTTCACGTTAATAAAACCAGATGCTGGGTAACTGGTGACATATGTCATTTGAAATACTGCGACGTTTAAGCAATCAACATAATTTTTATGGATTCTGAAAGCTGAAAAGCGCAGCTTTGTGTCGATATATGGCACATTGTTATATGTAATTGGTGCCCAACCTGTTTCCAGTTACACGAAAGGAGAGGAAAAAAGAAAGAAAAAAAAAATTGACTTGCTATTACCAGTAGCAGGCATATGTTTTCCAGCCAAACGGACATGATAAACATAGCTGCCTATTCTGTTTTTAATCGTAATTCAACTCTCAACCACATACCTTAACTCATGTCTGCTACTCCTGCCACTACCATCAAACAAACAAGCGCGCTTTCATTTTAACGGCAGGAGATACCAGAAATAGACTATACATACCACAAGTTAGGCGTAAAACAATTTTTTTTGCCCCTCATTAAATGAAGCGTTGATTACTGTAACTTTAATAGAACATTTTTTTTTTTATAATCGAATAAACGAATAATTTAGTTAAAAGTTTCAGGCCTAAATAATACCAGTACTTATAATACAGCTGAGTAATGATGGTCTGAAGTTCAAAGATGCCTGAGTATATTTGTTCCTCACCAACAATGGCATCTTTGTCTCTGTTCTCCAACTCTCCGATAGACACAAAATCACATTGCATCATTGGAACATCACAGCTGTCCTCACAGGGGATGATGGTGGACTCTCCATTGAGTGTCATCTCATAGTCATTTTTCAACGAGGAGTACTGCTTGTTTGCAATCTTCAGGGAGCCCTTGGAGATGTAGTAGACCTGGTTCAAACAGATGGATGAAGAACATGTTAATCAGAGACCTGGGGAGCGTTTCACCTGACTGAACGGTGCAAACAAGACGGGACTTCAGACAGCAGGGGGTTTGGGGGTAGGGGGAGATCAACAAAGGCTGGCAGATGATCATAAGCTGCTTATTGTATGGGTACAGTGCAGCCAGATGACTCATTCATGGAATCTGTGGTTTAACTCCGTACTGGCAGACGTTGATAGTATTCCGCCAAATCTGCCTTAAACAGCACGATGAAAGGCAGATTTGGCAGATAATTAGATCATACTGAATGATTATCTGGAGGGAAAAAAAAAAAAAAAAAACCTCACCTTGCCAACCTCAATCAGACTGTAGAATTTGTCCACCTCTTGGTTAAAACCAGTGACTCGAATCTCTCCCTGTAATAAAACACAAATTAAAGGATAAGTTTCTTTTTTTTTCCCCAACGTGGGCCTTATTTCGATAAGTATATACGTGCATTTACTCACTGGTAAATTTTCTGCATCACTTTGAGTCCTTGGGAAGATATAACGAGTTGCTTTTCGGTGAACGTCCAGTATCATGGCAGAGACGGGGCAGCCACTATATTAGACATTTTCTGCAGTAAAACTCCTTCATTTCATTAATGCTTCAAGTAGAATGAACGAATGAATGAGTACTATTGTCCTGTGAGTTCAGAGTTTCACAAATTGTGTTTTTGTTGTTGTCTGGGCAGCAAACTGCTTGTCTCAGCTGCACTACGGAAGCGCGCATCGCGAACGCGCGGCTCGAAAAATGTGTAGTAAATGGTAAATGGACTGTACTTAGTACACCCTGATAACTTACGGAAAGCTAAATCTAGACTCACAGAACAATAGTACTCGTTCATTCGTTCATTCAACTTAAAGTATTGGCAAAAATCAAGGAGTTTTGCTGCAGAAAATGTCTACTATAGTGGCTGCCTCATCTCCACCATGATACTGGACGTTCACCGAAAAGGGACTCAACGTTATATCTTCCCAAGGACTCAAAGTGATGCAAAAACTTTACTGGTGAGTAAATACACGTATATACTCCTAGAAATAAGGTCCAGGTTGAAAAAAAGAAAAGAAATTCATCATTTAAGTTAATATTAAGAAGGCCAGCCAGACAAAGAACTGCACCTAAAACTTAGGAAATCTTTGAGTTAATCATCGCAACAACAGAAAGACGGACAATGTTCTTACACTCTCATCTACAATCTCCATGGAGAAGAGCTTGCCATCACCCCGGGAGTTGCTCCATGTGCGAATGGTGCTCTTGTTAGTCACACGGGCACGAATCGTCCACCTGTTAGAAAGACAAAGGTCAGCGCTTGTTAAAAATAAAAAAGCTCATGAGCTTAGAATGTCAAGGTTATGCGTGTATTCAGCCATTCATTTATTGATTCAAGGTGTTAATAGTCTGCTCTCTAGTGGTCATTTGGCATATCTAAGGAAAACCCTAAACCTGCATCATTTATTCCTCCTCGCTACATAATGGACATTTTCACAACCAGTTAGTTATCAGAATGGGGGTGGGATGTTTCATAGCTGCAGCAAATAACATGAACTAACACTGGCATTTGTCACCAGAATGCCGTCATTAGCAAGATCAGCAACACCTGTGTTGTAAAAATCCTCTGTGAGGAGCTTTGCAGTTAAACTGTGCGACAGTATCAGGTGTTGCCAGTTTTAGCAGCAAACCTTTTCCTCAGATGCACAATGAAATCCGCATAATTAGATATATATCCCATTTCATGGCACAGAACAAAGAAAATATCAGATGATTCTTGTTGCATTCAGCAACTGCACTCATTAAACAAGAGGCCAAAATCAATCATTAAAATATTGTATTTAAAAAAAATATGAAACATCTAACACAAAAGGCACTTATTTACTTAAATTCCCTTTGTTTTAAACAAGTCTCAACAATCTCAAGTAAAACTAAAAAAGTGCTCCCTTATAAGGGTTACTATATAGAACTGCAATGGATTATAGTTGTGGCAAACCCTTTTCCTACTTTGTTGTGTGCAGTAATGCATCTTTAATGAGACTTTTGAAATTCTCCAATGTGTAGGAAACATACTCACTTGGACTGATAGGGGTTGAGGCTGGCAATCGGCACAACTTTGGAGCTGCCCCCCGGGGTACTGTGCATAGCAGACGGAGCCTTCTTCCCAAAGTCTCTGTTCGAACCTCTGTTCACTGCTAGAGGAATGAGGAAAAAAAATAAATGATCCACAAAGAGTACTGATGGAGAGGAGTCAAAAGAGAGGCACATACATTATTCATCAGAGACAAATTACCAAAATCCAATTTCTTTGGATTGCAGCTGCCTGATCACTGTAATTATCTCACTTCATGAGGGAAGTTGCATCAAAGGAAAAAGCTATCAACTTAAAGTAAATGTACCACTCCTAACTTGGGACTTGCAAACAGGAGAGACTTGAACAGGAAACAAAAATTATCAAACCAAGTTTTTGGTGAGAAGTGTGATTCACATTTTACAGAATCAGGGCAGAGTGTGAAATGCTATAACAAACTGGAGCTGCTATTCCCCTAGAGACGCGCTGCCTGACTGAGATTTTCCGTTTGAACAAGCACTGCACATTTGATTTGTGTGCGTCTCACGCGGAGGATTAGAGTTCAAAGTGTCCACTTTAGTCCTCCCATTTTGCCAACCACTGCACTTCTGGTAATTAAGCCCCCAGATCAAGCAGCACACAGAGAGAAATGAACAATGACTCTGCTGATGAGGAGGGTGGTTGCCATAACCTCAATTCCCACGTGGCAGATTAGGGGGATGAATACCTGCTATGACACACGCAGGAAGACTGCAAAACCATTCTGACAGCTGGATTTCATATTTTTCCAGGTCCAAGTTGTTCGCAATACTGTGATCATCTGCTTATCTCTGATCTGAGCACCTAACAGTATTTCAAAAATCGATCAGTTTGTTGAGCTAATCCACACAGAGTGTCTGTGCTGCTTATTTATTTTAAATAAATCATTTGTATATTCAACAAAAACACAAAGAAAATCTATGAATGTCAAACACAAGAAGAGAAACACTGGTACAAAGCTGATGTGATGCCAAGCACCAAGAGGAAACCAGATGGTAAGGGAGAATATTGTGTCAATAACACTACAAGGAGAAAAACCCTCTTGAGATGGTTTGAAGTAGCCAAAAATGATTCCCCAGCCCTCTAAACAAGGTTGTCAAACTATTTGCATGGGTCATATATAAAACTAGTAATTATTTATGAAAATGCACAGGTATAGCCAATGGATGAATGGATCTAAATACTATCAGCAAGAGATAAAACTATGCCATCTGGTGGCCATTGAACTACTTATCTGACTAAAATGAGCCAAAGAAAACTGAATTTTGAGGTCTACACTTTAAGTCATGTTCAACAGTTAGAACAAAAGCTTGCTCTCACCTTCATTTTTATTTTGTGGCTGCAGTGGAGGTCTGTTTTCTGGGACTCGGGCAGGCTGTGAGCCTTTACTCTGACCTGCAAGGAAGATTTCATGTCAGCACTGGCCTGTAGCAGCGCCACGATTTATTATGTCTGACTTATACATTTTTCAATGCCAGTCACACTTTCACACTTTACATTTAAACATGCAATCAAGAGATGCCACACTAAAAATGATGTGTACTTTGGAAATTTACCCTCAACGAAAGGTGTAGGTTCTCCTAGTTTACCTGCTACCTCTCCAGCAGGTTTGATGACATCGATTTCAAGAATGATTACCACTCGCCTGTAAGAAAAAAAAAAGAATAACCTTAAATATACATTTGGTATTTAGTCTATTGTCATTGACCTTTTCAAAAAAGGTCACAAATATCAGAAACATTTTCATTTCTTTTAAGGAAAAAAAAGAGAAGTCAGAATACCGTCCATCTTTCAAGATATTGGTCACATGTTTCTTGAGAATGCAGATGCAATTTGGAGCCAATATGTTGTCTTCAGCCATACAGTTTAGCTGAGTAGAGAGCATGAAGGCTGTAAACAAGCAGAAAGGCAGTTAAATTAAGGTTGTGTCAGCTATGTGGTCTCAAATGTATGGTCAATCCCACACAAGTCTCACATAATTATCTTACATGATGAAAAAGAAAATCATAAAAACCAATAAGAATCTGTCACCCCCAAATTTACCGAGCAATTCAAATCATCTCTGACCCTTCATCTCTAGTCACATCAGTTTACCTAATCTGGTGAACTCCCTTCCTTAAAATCTCAATAGCACACTTTATACAGTGGATCTGGAGCAGCTCTTGCACCATTTTTATGGGAGCACTTACAACAACAACAAAAAAAAAAAAGTCAAAATTTCAATATTATTACCAGGCATCTCATTTTTTTATTCTTAGAATGTATATAAGAATTTAAGAAAACCAACAAGGCATTGGTGAGGTATATAAAGCACCAATAAAAAAAAAAAAAATTAAATAAAGCCAAACATACATGACAGAGTGTGCCGTCCATCGCTCATCATCACCCGGAAACGAGGAGGTCCACTTCCACTCTCAATTTTGCGAATGTTCTAAAATGGGACGCATAAAGTAAAGTGTTTCATATATTTCTGAATAACAATTACTTGCCATTTACATGATGCCCCTTTCTCAGGATTCAGAGAAAGCATTTACCACAGTATGCAAATATCTTTACCAGTTAGTGCTCTAAGCCCTTCAAAGATAGATAGATAGATAGATAGATAGATAGATAGATAGATAGATAGATAGATAGATAGATAGATAGATATGTCACACACACACACACATATGTACACACATACACAAAAAATAGGAATTGTTTATTGATTTACTTCCATTTTCACGGACTATCACACTTGAGGGAGTATAACTGATCCATATTGAGTTTGCATAAACAATTGGCTTTGCAAGTTGATCATCTCTATACAAGTCAAGAAGGGGACAAAATGAATGTCATGTTAGTCTTTATTGTTTTATCAAAAAGGTAAGAAGTGTGTAGGGGAGAAAAAAAGACAAGCAGGGGTGATGTATGTAAAGCTAAATAAAACTGTCATCACAGTTTTGTCTGGATTACTCACCACTAACTGAAGCACTGCATCGCTGGAAGCGGTGCCATTTGCAAGAGCCTGTAAACAAAAATATTTCAGTAAAAAGAGGCTGAAAGTCTCATTTGAAATAAAATACTTTGTCCGAAGGCTAGCTCGTCGATTACGTACCAAAAATTACACCAATTTCTATTCTGGCTGAACGTTTGGTCAGTTAAAACCGTTAACAATTGTTAACAAATGCTAGCATTGACTAACAGTAGTTTACCTGCTTTTTAAATTAAGGTTGACGCAAACATTCAAACTAGCAATGACTCATTGCTAGCTGCTACAGCTAACGATGACGACTGAAAGGTAATCCAGACAGAAATATCATGCATCATCTAGTTTTAAATGCACAATTTAGCGTTATAGTTTCTCTAGTTAAAATTGGCCTTACCTCTATCGCGCCCTCTGTGAGTTTCGTCATGGCTGTGAAAAGTTAGTTTAGCAACTTTACTGAAATTCCCACAAGGCAGACAACGATGTACAACTGCAGCTGACAGTGACTTCTGAATTGTGTCGGTGGCGCCAAAAGCTAGCAAGACGCGCGCGCCAAGACTTGAATGTGCTGCCAGTTTCCGTTTCCGTTCACAGATCTGGCTTCAGTTATTCGTCTGGTAGCAAGATGAGTCCTCGAGCCGCATACACACAAAATCTGACTGGAGACCAGTATGAAGTTTATTAGCGCCAAACAGTGTGCTTGACGTCACGCGGTTTCTACGGTGCGTTCAATAACAGATAGGATACTTAAGTCTTCACAGAAATTCTGCTTTTATATCATGTATAATAAAGGTATAGTGTTAACAGAAAGATGTAAAGACAAACACCTCAAGTGATCAAAACAAATACAGTATATGCTGGTTTGGTACAGTATTTAATACAACAAAAGGGTACTAAACACATCTTATGAAAGCTGTTTATGGGGGAGTTATTTAAATCTTAAAACCAAAGTCTACAGGCTATCTGCAACAAATTTCAATAACTTTCTTATGAAGATGCATCCATCCATCCATTTCCTTTTCGTATCCAGGGTTGGGTCACAGGGGCAGCAGTTTCATATTATCCCAGCCACTTCCTCAAGCTTGTCTGGGGGATATCCCAAGTATTTGTAGGCCAGCCAAGAGATGGTCTCATTGAGACCTACTTTTGTCATTAAAACCATGCATTTTATTTGCAAGGGTCTTTCCTTTTTCTGCCACTAATTAACACTCTTCACCATTGGATGTTGCCACAACTTCAATCAATTTTCACAAAACCAGTGGGTTTACATCACTTTCTTCTTGTGTTTCTGTGAGATAATTTAATGCAACTTTAGTTTGTCAACTGGACCCTGTTGCTTTTTAGACAACAATTCCAACTGCAACAAATCTGTAACAGGGGGGAGTGGCTTCCTGACTCATCTGGTCACAGTTCCTCCTGTCAGCCTGTTCTCTGATCCATCTGTGGGCCCAGAGCAGTATTGTTAAAGAGACCAAAATTTACCATCACAAATACAGACATTAAAGTATGTAAAGCTGTTAAATTGCCACTTCTGTTTCTTTCATCTAGAAGCCTATTCTCAACTTCCCAAATAAATCCATCTGACGACAACTTTTTTTGCATTTGTGACAATAAAACATAATTAAGTTTTTCAGATCAATTTATTTTATTCAGCCACACTGGATAAAAAAAGATTACAAAATTCAAGAACGTACAACACTCCTATGTAGTAATATTTAAACATTGTACCAGATTTATATTGGCTCTGCACATTGACATTTTAAAAAATGCATACATTCTGAAATTTAAATTATAAGGATGGAACCCTTTTAGGAATTCACTTTTTTAAGCATTATTTCTTGACCATCTAGTGCCAACTAGTGCAGCAAAATTATATAATTGGGATACTGTAGTTTGAAAGTGAATGTGGGACTCTTAACTGTATTTGTTTTGTAAGGAAAGAAACAAATGAAGCCAGTTTTGAGGAATAGTCTAATCCAGCTAAATTAAACTTGGTCTGCACAATCATAAATGTATTGATCTGACATTTCCTGAAGAGCTGTACAGGTTTTTATTCCCTACTTTGGGGGGATTCCATTTGAACCCATGTGATCCTTGTCGATGGAGAATAGAACTTTATCTTTGTTTCCAAATTCTCCTCTTTGCAGGACAGGTGCTCCAGGATTGGGGTTGTTGATGACCCCCATAAAGATTGGTACTTGAGTGTCATCATTCAAAAGAACAAAGAAAAAAGGTTGACTGAGATGGAAAATAGGATTAGATGCTCTTGAGATGACCACAGTGGTAGCTGCAGCAGCCTCTGCGCCCTCCTCGTTTATCTCCATGCTGGACTTGTGCATCACGCTGGACACCAGCAGGGGGCCATCTGCAATCTCAGCCAAGTTGGGACTCAGGAACATCTCTCCAAGACCTAACACAAAGCAGAGAGGATAGTCAGTTCATGGTGTGAAACATTTTTACCTGTGAAATGTGTCCAAAATTCTGATAAAACGAAAAAAGAATTTGTGTCTGTGCTAAATAAAATAAAATAAAATAGGGCCTTACCAAATTTGGTAAGAACATCCTGTAACTCTTGAGAATACTCCAGTTTAAATTTGGGAACTTT
Source organism: Atherinomorus stipes (assembly GCA_023101725.1). Taxonomy (NCBI): domain Eukaryota; kingdom Metazoa; phylum Chordata; class Actinopteri; order Atheriniformes; family Atherinidae; genus Atherinomorus; species Atherinomorus stipes. Next base: position 1,353,345 of record JALJCO010004425.1, read on the forward strand.
AACTTGAACAGCTCTCTCTTTGGGAAGACGTTCATACAAGTCAGAAATATTCAGCTTTGCAGAAAGCGAGGACACATTAACTTGGCCGGACAGAGGCATGATCACCAATAAACTCATCATCTTCATGAAGGGAAACCTTGCTATCTGTACAGGAGACAAGACATTGTTCTGCATTAAAAAGAATCTACTTAAGAACATGTCTTAACTGTGCCCATTTCCAACTGGCTTGTTTTATGTCAAATCCCACTCAAAATGACAACAACAGAAAAAAACTGATTTTTTTTTAAAGGCTTCTACAGCTTGGATTGGATAGGTTAGGCAGATTTTATTTAGATTTTTGTCAAGTTCAGGCATCTAATACTGGGTCAAAAGCTTTTTTGTAGTAAGTTGTAATTTATCTATGTAAAATTGCTACTATGGGACAAATAGAAAAGTTTTTTCTCATAACTAACACAGTATAATATAAAAAATGTAAAAATTTAGCATGTATGTGTGTGTTAAGTAGTTAAAACTCAAAATATAATACTTTTGATTAAAGCGAGATTTAATTCAAACCATGCGCTTGTAAAAGATAACTACATTTGTGAATGCAACTGGAAAAAAACACTTTAAAAAAGAACAAAAAAGTGCAAAGAAGTTAATCAAAAGTTTCAGTTTGGGAAAAAGATTATTTTTAACATGTAAACTGTATCTTACCTGGGCCTCCAATTCATTGTCAATAAATAAACTCAAGGGATGTTTAGCATCTTCCATCACTTCAACATCCACCATGTGCATGTCATCGAGGTAGAACACACCTCTGGACGTAAAGCGTGGATCAAACTGAGCTTTCCATTCCCCTGTGGGTCACATGGACACACTGTCTCAGATATAATCAGCAGCATAATTCAAGTAAATAGCACCATAAAATTTTTGTAAAACCAATTATCTCATATCCTTGAAGCAAAAATAATCTCTTAGAATGCACATTCATAGATTCTAAAATAGATCAATATGAATATGGATAAATACATTTCACTTGTCAGTCACCTTTAAAATGAACTGCATTAATTAGCATGAGGAGCAGACTGGGTGGTAAGGCAGACAGGAAGTCTGTCATCTTTCCTTGTGTTGCGTTCTCTACCCAGTTGTTAATCTGTTGCAGGCTCTCCACAATTGCAGGTTCTGAGTCATATAAGCGCCGAGACTCACTAACAAACTCTTGCTTTGCCTCAAAACCTAAAAAGCATAAACACATAAGCTGTTCAGGTCTGTTTGGTCGGTACCAACAGGAGGCAGTAATATGGCTGCAGTGTCTCATTTTTTTAGTTTAGTTACATATTATTTGAACATGTGCCATGTGTACAGTATCAGAAGCAACCTTGGCGTAGAAAGATGCGTGTGGCAATTTGCAGGTCATTGTTTTTAAGCTGCATTAAAACATTATGCAGAGACTGATGGTAGCAGGGAACACTGTTTTCATGGAGATGGTGCATCAGCAGCTCCTCTGTCTCATTTTTTGCACCTGTTTACAATAAGAAGGAAGAAAACAGGCAATAACAGGATGAGTACAGAGTAGTCTGTAGGCAATTGTAAAGTATTATAAGTAGGAGACACAATGATCAAGTATGATAAATACATGCATTCTCTGTAAAGTCTGTAAAGTGAAAGCTACAGTAGAACCTGCATACCTAAAGCCAGTTGAGAAAGAGCCAGAGATATGCTTAGAGGAGATAAAATAAGATTCGGCTGCTCGGGTGTTGTCTCCAGATTCTGCAGCAGCTGCACACCCAGTTTCTGAATGGCAGCAGTGATAGCCTGTAAGGACTCTGGGCTTCGGCCAATCAACTGACAATCGCCCCTCCTCTTCTTTATCTGATGTGCTTACATTGGTTGCTGGTTGCTTGGCTGCTTCTGCGGTATTTAAAGGTTTTGATGTACCATTCTGTGAACAGCAGAAAATATTTGTAATCTAAAGAAAATCACATTGGGTGGGTAAAAAAAAAAAAAAAAAAGTCCTTCTATTTTGCCTCTTACATCTCTGGGGTGACTGGGCATCAGAGGAATAAGAGGCACCAGAGGGATGGACTGATCTTCTGCCACCTCAGCATTCTGTTCAGACCGAGATCGTAGAGAATTAAGTTCTATGAAAGTAATACGTAATCAGCAGATGATAGCTATCCTGCATAATTTTAAGTGATTTAAAGGTAATTTGGTTTACAGTGGCTCCTTGGCTGCAGAGACAGATCAACAGGAGTGTCAGGCAGAGGTCCATGTCCTTATAATGTAACTGTAAAACAAAAATTACATTCAGTGGAAAATCACAATTTGTTTGTTTAGCTAAAGAAATACACATTTCTTTCTTGTTGAAAATATTGTAATATATTGTGCAATAAAACAATATTCCAATTTCCATAAAGTCTGCATGTTCACTTCTCAGTAAGCAGTTGCAAATATAGTATAGGAATATAACATCACGCTCTAATCTTTGTGTATGTGTTCCTGTACTTGCTACACTATGAGGACCATTTTGCGTGTTTAACCAGCAAAGTGAGGACATTTTGGCTGGTCCTCACTAAAAAAAACCCCAAAGAAACCAATTACAATTACGTTTAGGTTAGGGTTAGGGCCAGGATTAGGTTTAGGCAATCAGTTGTGGTGGTTAGGGTAAGGGGCTAGGGCATGCATTATGTCAATGAATGTCCTCACAACGACAGAAGTACATATATATATATATATATATATATATATACACACATAGTTGTCCTCAAAATTATTCATACCCTCCATTTAAAGAAGGAAAAAGAAATCATCTGTCAGTGAAATAAGTTGAGATTGACAAAAGAATAATAAAACTTCTACGAAAATTATGGCACTGATTTTGTATTGTGGTTCAACAGAAATATTAAAAGCAAACACAAAAAAATACAAGTAAACAAGCATGATGTGGCTCTGAAGCTATACATATATATATATACATATATATACATACATACATATATATATATATATATATATGTATATATATCATCTTTAATATCACCATACATAATATATATAAATGTGCCACCATATATATATGATCATTTTTAATGGATGGTGTTATTTAATGGTATTACAGCTCATACACAAAGAACTGTTGAACTATAAACGGTGTGTGCTTTCAGCCATTAAAAGCTGCTGAAGTACATTCCAGTGTAGTTTGAAAAATGCAACACTGTTCCACTTTATAACATTCTGACAGATGCAAAATGTCTGTGGACATTTCTGTACAAACCAGCTTTCCCAAATCTAATTAAGCAACGGCACCATTTCCTCCTTAGTAGTCCTTAAACAGCCATTTTTTAAAAAATCAAGGAAAAACGCCAACAACATTCAGGATTGTTTTCATTCTTTCATTTGCTCAATCATGCAATATGAATCTTAGGAATGAATCAACATATATTTATCTTACCTTATATTTGAATTAGAAAAAAAATTAGCTTGCTTGTCCAAAAAAGGAGAAACTTCACTGCTGTGAATGGCTGAATCCCTGAGAGTAAGAGATTGGCAGGTGCTCAGCAAACGGTTAAATATCAACTTGCATTGATTGGGGCCTTGTTTAGAGCCAGTATTTGTTTGTAAATGTACCTACTCCGACTCTTCCAGGGTTAAATATTGAAACTTTACACATTCAGCTATTTTGCATGTCAGTGGGCAGGAGATACTGTGACAAAACTTTATCGGGGACAGGAAACATGACTCATTTCTTACAAAATTAATCCAAGTGAGTAAAAATGTTGGAGTACGAGTTGATGACTTCAGAACAAGATATTTGTCATAGAGCACACTCCCAAATTTACTGACTTATTAGCTAAACAAAATGGCAACACCCAAATACTGTATCTGAAAATCCCAGTTTGAGTTTGTGGCTGATAATGCTTAAATGATTCATATACTGTATCATCAACAAACAAAACTTTTATCCTGAACAGCACATGACCGCTATCTGCAAATACAAAGGGGACTTTGTCCAATCTGAGCCCAGGTGATTCAGCTCTGATCAGAAAGTAATACTAGAAGTCATAGTGAGTTCAGATGAATCACATAAAACTGCAACACAAGACAAACATGGAGGCAATTTTTATTAAACAAGTTAATAAATTAACATATTCATTGACTTCTCTTAAAATGTTGATCAATTTAGGCTCTAGCTCTCGCTTCAGGTTTATGAAAAGCACAAAACTTTAAAAGGAGTACTAAACATAACTGGAGAATTATGAACTTTCAGCAAGAAATTAGAAAAGTAGTCAAATTGATTCACAACATGAAAGCTCTGAAGTCATTCAATGAGCAGAGCATTGATAATTTGATGCTACGGCACTTTAAAAACTGTTCAATATTCACTTACAATACACAAAAACTAAGTTAAACAAATATCTACTGATTAATATTGTTGATAGACATTTTCTCAGCGTGTGTGTATGCAGTTACATATAAAGGTTAAAATACAAAAACTGTTTATCTTGGCATTGACTGTTTCTACAATAGCTTTTGGAGTCAGAAATTAAGAAGTGGTGAATTTAACAACTAGCATGCCCAGTCAGAGCAGCATCTGCTGTGATAATGTTGCTACAGGGCTAAAGCAAAAATATGCAGTTTATAAAATCCCAAAGCAACTTCAAGTAATTTATTAGTGGACTAAGAACATTCAGTAACTAAAATCTGAGTAAGAATCTAAATGTTATAATTCAGGCCATACTTGTGCGGTACATTAAAGGCTGTGCATCTGTAACTAATTTGTTTTGGAATGACAAATGCGGCATCTCCTCCATGAGTAGGCACACTAACACTGTTACTACAGCAGCAAGTGTACGTTTATTGTTCATGATCTACAAATAAACTACTGTGATATAACTCTCATGTAACATGGAGTAACAAAAACAGAAATGATTTGATCTACAAATACTGCATAGTTTAATTAGTGCATTTAGATTGGCATGTACTCATTAAGGGAAATGGAAGGTGAGGTCAATGTATTTTTGGTTTTTTTATGCATCTATTTGGAAAAGTGTAAACACTACATAAGACCTTCCTGAGCATGTCTTCCAATTTATTCTTTTGAACAGAATAACTGACCTTGTCAAAACAATAAATGACCTAGTCAAGAGATAATTTCCTATTATATATTATACATCTATAGGCATAGGAATTCATTTTCGGTATACATGAAAAATTACAATGCCTCAACTTGTGCTGCCTCATTCTAAAAAAAAAAAAAGAGAAAAGAAAAAGAGGGAGAGAAGAACTTAACTGAACTGACAAGCTGTCCTACAACTACATTTGCACTTAAGCAAATAGGGGACAGAGAAAGCTCAGACACCGGTGTCTTCATGTTTAAGACACCATGAAGGTCAGTTGAAAGAGTGTTAAGTATAGCTGGAAACTATTGATTTAAGCTAATAACCTAATGGCACCGTTCTCAGAGCCTAGCAGCAGAAGCCTTTTGGTGGGCAGGACTGCAAGGCTGGTCAGAGTGCCGCGGAAGTTCTCTGAGCTCAGCTTTGTGCTGCTAACAGGGCTCAGGGAGATGTCAGCCATGGAGTATACCCCGATCTTGTTAGCTACTGTTCCAGTTACAATCTGTGAACCGTAAAGGTCAAAGGCGTGGATGTGATCAGACTGTGACTTGTACTGGCGAAGAGGCTTGTGTTCAAGATCTTTCCACACGGTCAGTGTGTAGTCAGTGGAGGAGCTGATCACCAGGTTTCCCTCTGCAGCCTGAAAAATAGGGTGGAAAGGCAAATTCAATACATATGGTAAACTGAGAAAACAATCAACCCGTTCAAGTTTTTCAACATTATTTCTACACCTAAAATTAAATTCTAAAAGAAAGATAACTGCAATGATGACGGTTGGAGTTATTACTTAAGAATAGGATAAATCAAAGAGCTGAACCCCTTTTTCTTGCATCCTGGTAGAAAAGGTGGTGGTGATGGTGGCGTTTTATCTAAAAGAGGGGATACAGCAGACTCTACTTCTTAAGGAAACTTAGGTTCTTCAGTGTCTGGAGCATATTGTTGCATTTCCCCAATAAATCGGAGGTGGAAAGTGCAATCTGCTTAGCAGTCACCTATTGGGACCGCAATATGACAGCCGGCGATGTAAAGAACTAATAAACTGGCTTTCTGCTGGGAAAACTGAAGTTCCCGGATATGATTTTTCACAGAAGACTGTTGCATAAATTGTTCAAGATAGGAAGCAATTCTGCACACCTTTTACACCACGTAGCGATTAAACAATGGAATTTTCAGTCAGTGGCCTCTTCAGCTTTAAGAGCCAGAACAGGGAGTTATAATACTCCTGCCCACCCAACAGCCTTATATAATGACTTGACATTAACTAGTTTACTTCTGTTTGCAATTGTTTTGTTTTTATTTAGGTAATCAATTTGTTATTAAAACAGCAAATATGTAATTCTGCTATACTATTTTAAATAAAACTAAAATGATTTCACGGTTACTTCCAAAAAATGGACACCACCTATTATTCTAAAATTAATTAGCCAACTGCTGTAGTGGAATTTTGTGACTGGTAATTTTGAAGTTTTTAATTTCCCTGTAAAAACTGAAAACACAAGCAACACTAATGTCCCTGTGAGAATCAAAGTGGTCTTTCTAATGAGTAACCTGTGTTCATATTTGCCTGAACTTGTCCCTTTAAAACTAGAGACACAATCCTTGACCTAATTTGGGGTTAAATAAAGTTTGCGCTCTGTTGACAACAGATTTGCTGGGTACAACTTTCACCATCTCCACATCACACACACAAATAAAAATAAAAACCATCTTCTCAAATATATATCACATCTCGTAGAAAAAATAGCTTTGAATCACAAACAAAATGCATAATAAACTGTTTTAATTCTCTCTTTGATAGCAGTAAACTAACTCCACCTATAAACTGACTTAATGCTAAGATGACTAAGATGAATATCTGGCTGATGAGCAGAGTGTGGGCTGCGATCCTCCAAAGCTTTCTGCTGTTGACCTGACTGATTTTGTACACACCATATTTGGCAAGTTCCTGTGATACAAATTCACAAAACAGGCCAGTAAATAATCTTCCTTTATCCTACCACTAAACAAATGATAGTTCAGATGTTTTCATGTAGTTGAACACGAATAAGCAGAGAAATGATATTTTCTTACAACAGATACCAGTGTGTCTGTTGTATTGGATGATACACAAATCAATAAACACCTTTTGTTGCAGTAAAGAAAATCTAAGCCTGGTGCTTTCCAATAACATAAAATGAAAGAATACAAAGTTTGACCGACACATTAAGAGAAAATGCCAATTTATGCCAAATTTATGTCATACACTTCCTGATGTGCATGCTCCAGTTCACACTGTCTGCAAACAACTTGACTATAAAACAACTATCTGAATATAAAAAGGATTAGGAACATAGTGCATTTATCCATCTGGAATGCTTCATAAAACAAATGTCTTGCGGAAATACATGTACACACAAACCTGTAAAACCTTGATATGATCAGAACCAAAATGATGCAGAAAAAGGAGCTGTCTTAAAACTCCCCATGGTGGTGCTGTTAGATACTCAAAAAGATAGTGGTTGTCAAGAATTTTATGAATTTAATTATCGTATGGCTTTACTTTTGAGAGTATAACATTTTTTAAAATATATTTATGCATTTAATAAACCTCGAAATTATTTATACTCTCCAATTAAAGATGGAAAAAAATCAGCTGTCAGTGAAGTGCATTACAATTGAAAAAAGTAATAATACATAAAAATTCTATGAAAATCCTGACATTGATTTTGATTTGTGGTTTGAAAGAAATATTAAAAACAAACACAAAATACCAGAAAAGCACTCAGAGTGCAGACCTCCGCCAAGCAGCTCATGCCCCCCTCATATCTTGATTCACACCTAAACTTTTATTGCTACGTCTCTTTTATTAAATTTTGTTTCTGTTTATAACGTTTAAACTGGAAAGTTCACAGTTCATAATGTACTTGGTACATTATAGAACTCACTGAGATACTTTCCTGTAATTTGTTTTACCAAACACTCAGGCCATTTGTATGGAGTTACATGCAAAAATTCCAAAATCTGGCCGATCTCACAATGATAAAGAATCCTTTAAAAAATTCCTGGATCCAGAAGGTGATCCGGATCACCACCAAAATTTAATGGGTTCGTCCTTGGGCTGAGGCACACGGCTGGTGAAAATTTCAGGTCAATCCGTCAAGTACTTTTTCTGTAAAGTTGCTGACAGACAGACAAGCCAACGTTACCAAAAACATAACCTCCTTGGCTGAAGTAATAAAACAAGCTAGCAAGCATGATGGGGCTCTGAAGCTAAAATTTTGTTGAGCAACATTTTGAGGCAATCACTGCACTCAGGTGTTTTCTCTAATGTTCAAAAAGACTTCTACACCTGTTGACAGGTATGTTGGTCCACTGATTCATGGGAAAAGTGCATTAATGTGTCTGGGACAGTTTTGTTTGTTTGTTTAAATGATTATTTCCAACCAAAATTCAAAAGCAATATTGTATTTCACTAAATTATAATTTTGTAAATTTTTATTTATTATCAATTTCTCTAGTTTCTTGTTATTTGATTTACTATTGTGAATTCAGCCTTTTCCTTAATTGGAGGGTATGAATAATTTTAAGGGACAACTGTACACCCACTATATATATATATATATATATATATATATATATATATATATATATATATATATATATATATATGTGTGTGTGTATGTGTGTGTGTGTGTGTATAATATAGTCATTAAAAGTGACTTTTTGTGCTGAATTAGAAGAAGCCACTCATAATATTAGTTGTGTTGAGATATATCTTTAACCTTCATTTTTGAAAAATATAATGCCTTGTGAGATTATCAAATTGCTTTCTGCTTTTATTAACATTTAAACAGTGTCAAATCTTTTTTGGTGCTGGGGGTGCAATTTAAGGGTGAACTGTTGGGACACAGCAGGCCATACGATAGCAACACTCACTGGTTCAAGCTCTAGCCCTAGCTTCAACTCTTTCCCCTTTCCTGGCTTTTTTCTGCAATCTTTAACTTTAATATAGGTTAAAAAACATAAATAATTAAGAAATGTTTTTTGGGGGAAAAGCCTTGTTCAAGAGATCCTTATGCACTCTACCTTCATTTGGAGGATATCTCCTTCATGAGCTGGCCAGCCCTTCAGTACAAGTCCTGTCCGTGCATCAAGCAGAACAATGAATCCAGATGAGAAGCCTGCAGCTACTGTGCGTCCTGAGGGGCTCACTGCCAGGTAACGGATAAGCCCAGCGCTCACATTGTTGTATGCCAGACGAAATTCATGCTGGGGACACAGGGGAAGACTTGTCACTTTCGAGTCTGAAATAACTCAGTCTTTAAGAAGTGCAGAAAGTGCTACCCTTTTCATGGCAGTAATGATTTATAGATGGTGGGTGGTAAATGGTTTATGTCTCAAGAGAATGAGCTTGCAAAGTGAAACTGCTACCTGCAATCCAGGTTTGCGAGGATCAATGAAGCGGAGAACAGAATCTGCACTGCCAAACACAACGCTGCAGTGTGGAGCTGGCATGGTGGTGACGGCTGTAATGGGATTCTTTCCATCTACTGCTTCATACAAGCGGATGTGCTTGCCTAAGGAAAATATATAAAATGTAATTACATGCCAAAGTACGCAAGAAAAACTGAAAACTCAAAGGGTTTACAGGTAAAATTATAACCATAAATTTACTGCCATACCTGTATACTGGTCCCACAGGTGCACTGTACCATCACAGCTCACTACCTCCTGTGATGTCTCAAGTTGTCCCACATAGAAGACTGACTTTCGATGTTCACTATACGTCAGCCTAGGCTCCACCTCCTGTGTCCCATCCCCATGGTTATAGAGGGGCCAGAGCTTCACAGTCTTGTCTTTACTACCAGAAAGGAAATAATCCTCTCCTGCCAGTGGTGACAAACATTTTGTGGTGCCTGTATGACCCAAGAAACTCTGCAGTCTGATCTGGTGAAAGTGGAAATGTGAATCTTGTTGATTGAGACCAATCTCATACTGCCAGTAGGCAAGCCAGTTGCCTTGAAGTGACCGGCTACTTCGAGGAAGTTCTTGCTTTAGGGCACTGTCCTCTGGAGAGGGGCCAGTCACCCAGGAGAAAGAGCTTGCACCTGTGGATGGAGTGGTGAAGGTCGAGGCAGCAGTGATTATTGGAGTGGCATGGCTAGATCGTCCCCAAGAGCTTGCCAAACCATGGTTAGAGCTGCCACCATAGTCAGTGTCACGGGAAACTTGAATACGGTTTCCAATCAGGTGGCTTCCAAATGTTCCCGACTCAGGGAGGTAGTCTCCTTGTGGAGTAGAGCTACCTGAAGGAGCAGGGAATGGGCTACAAACCACATGTCGGCCAAAACTAGAGGATGTAGGGGGCTCCATCCTGGATGCTGAAGTGAGGTGAGCCTCTGTACTCCCCTGACTCACACTCTGATGGTAGGACTGAGCCAACTGCCAAACCAGTTCATGATTGGGAACTAGTTTTCGAATTGCTGTGTCACCTGTCAACATTCCAATAACAATTATTTAAAATCTTACTTTCAGCAAGTGTATACCATTTTACTGATTCTTGATGGCGAAAGTATTTTGTATCATAAATAATAAATATCCTACCTATGAGGCAGTAGAAAGGGATGTAGGAGGCATGAGCCATCTCAGGGTTAAACACAGTCTGCAGCTCTTCCAAGACCCCGATCTCATATGTCGCGTTCGATTCTTCGGGCGTTCTGACATCCACAACTGTTACCTCTCCCACAACTCTGCGAGGGGCATGACCCAGCTATATTTTAAAGAAAGGCAAATCAGATTTCTGCATTTACTACTGTTTTTTTTTTCCCAGTAAAAAAAAAAAAAACTGCAACTGCTTGCTTTACTTTGAGGTAATGGGCTGCAACTAAGAAATACTTCCTGCTATTTTCCTACACAACTGGACTCATTACCAACAGCTGTTATTCCCCATTTCCATCCCACTGTAATTTTTATGCATATATTCATCTGTTTCTTAACACATTTTGTCATTTAACTGGCAGATTTACTTTTCAAGTGTTATGAAATAAATTTAAAGGTTGAATATGGAACATTTTTATTAAAAGCTATATTTTTTTAAAAAAAAAACCTCCCAAGGGGGGTGGGGGGGGGTGGAAAGAAAGAAAAAAAAATCTTTTAAAAAAAAAAATATATATAAAAAAAAAAAAAAAAAAAAAAAAATTTTGAGGGATAAAAAAATGGATTTAATTACGTCAATAAGCCAATACAGCGCAATGGAGGAAGAAAAAGGAATTGTGGGAGGAAAAAATAAATGGGGAATGGCAGGGGGGGGAGGGAAAAAAGGGGGGAGGAGGGGTGAAGGAGTGCTTCAGAGGTGGAGATATTGTTATCTGGATGAGAGGAGGAGTGATGAGAAGAGAAAATAAGGAGAAAATAAGGGTAAATAAATGGAAAGGATAAAAAAAAACCATTGAGAAGAAAAAGAAAGGAAAGTGTTTTTTTGATCGGGAATGGAAAGTTGTTTGCAAAATGGAAAAGGTAAGTTGTCAGTTAAAAACTAACTTTTTTTGTGTTGGGGAGGGCAGGATGGAGGGTGAAGGCAAATGGGGGGTGGGGCATCCCAGCGGCGGGGGTGGTGTTTTTTCTGTTGTAACTACAATCTAGAAAAGAGAGATGTGTGGTTTCTCTGTCCTCTCCCTCCCCCCCTTTAACAGTTGACAGTCTATGTATTGCTTGTACTTATGTTGATCACTGTTGACCTGTTCAAATTTGGTGCCAGCATGCATCCTGGGTGATTTAGTCAAAAGTAGACACCTCTACATGTATTCACACCTGTTGTTTATGCCACCCGGTCAGAAGTGGCCACTTGTGATTTAAAGCTATACTTACCTTTGTTTCAATTTTACAATTTTCATTTGTAATTTAAAATTGTTCCTAATGGGCATGTGTCAGACTATAATATAAGAGGAATTCACCAGGTGTTGGAACACAGTGTTTCACATTTCATTTTATTATACTTCATTTTATTATATTTCCGATTAAAAATCTGATCAAATGATTTGCCAAGATCTGTGTCAGTCTGAGTTTCTGTTGAACAGGTACGTGTAGTTTGCCCAATCCAAGAACACAGCATTACATATGACAACTCAGCATCCAAATACCATCGGTTACTTTAGTTTCTGTGATATACAGTCATCTTCAAAATTATTCATACCTTCCAATTAAAGACGGAAAAAAAAAATGAAATTGACAAAAGAATAATAAATAAAAATTCTATGAAAATTGTGACAACAATTTTGAATGGTGGTTTAACTGAAATATTACAAAGAAACCAAAAACAAAACAAGACAAGTAAACAAGCGTGTCGGGGCTTCAGAATTAAATTTTGTTGACCAACACTTTGAAGAAATCGCTGCAATCTGGAGTTTTCTGTAATGTTCAAAAAGACTTCTGGACCTGTTGACAGGTATTTTGGTCCACTGTTCGTGGGAAAGGTACTCTAATGCGTCTGGGATAGTATTGTTTATTTAAATATTTTATTTCTCTCAATTATATTTTTTGTAAATTTTAATGGATTACTTTCTTTAGTTTCCTGTTATTTTAATTACTCTTGTGAATTTAGCCTTTTCTTTAATTGGAGGGTATGAATAATTTTGAGGATGACTGTATGTTATGTACTTCATTTCAAATTTACCAGCAGCTGTGGCTAAATTGAAAATGTTTTTCAGAAAGCTTTATTTCCAGAAACCGGGAGAAATATCCTTATGGCATCTTTGCCGCTTGTGTGGCTCAAGTCTCGTCTGTACATGGTCCCAGAATGAGACAGATGGCCTATTTCTGTTAACACTGCCATGCGAAATAGATTAAAAATGTCCAAAACCTCCTCAAATTTAGCCATAGCTAAATCTGATCTGAAGGAATCCTCACAACTGTATTTCGCACGTTTCACTTGTGATTCAATCACCCAGGATTCATATCAGCACCAAATGTGAAGAGCCCCTACTTTTTCTTATATTCATAAGAACTTTTTTGCTTGTTCGTTTTGGCAAATTTTGGGGCTTAAACCAACTATCCAGTAACATAAGAGCTACATCAGGGTTAGGCATTTTAGTGTTGGGGTTAAAGTCAAGGTAAGAGTTAGAAAGGTTAGAAAGATGTGGTCTGAAGTGAGTCAATGTGCCTGCATACCTGGGGTTGCAAAGAATGCAGCAGGGAGAAAACAGCGAAGAATCGACGCAGAGTGTCAGCCATATGCTGCTGCACCATCTCTCTCCCAATGCGCAGACAGATGAGAGCCATTAGGCTGAGAGTCTTAAGACAGACAGCAGTGCGTGTTTGCACACCACTAGGGAACCTACATGTAAAGACAGAGTGGATCGATTCAAACAGAAGATGACTGATAGATTTAAAATACAGATTTTATTCATTAACCTACTCAAACACAAAAATGAAGAGGCATCATGTGAAAGTATAAGAGTTAATTATACTCTATTAAATTTAAGAAAAAGCAAAGTAATCTGCAACATATGTGTTGACTTTTCTGCATGCTGTAATTGCATTATGGGAGCCTCAAATATGGTCATGCATGTTGCCTCCATGTACACTTGTGTACCAGCACATAGCTTTGTGTTACTTACCCCATTCGGGGGGTAGTAAGCAGATCTAAAAGTGGTAGGAGCACATCTTGATTGATCTTCATAAGCATGTCCATCAGAGTAGTATCTGAGAGAAAGACAATAATCTTCTGTGTAAGTGCAACAGCCCCAAGTAGACTCGCTTCCTTGCGCGTGTTGAGACGCTGGGAAGATGGGGGAGACACCTAGAAAACATGTACATGTGTAAAACTACAAGCCCATTCAGGTAGGGTTTATTACCAAATAAAAATCAAAAACAGAGTTTCGTTCAAATATTAGTTTCTCTCTGAAAACATGTAAACACGAAGATTGTGTGCATATTTTCCCCGTCTTACCAGATATCCTATATAGGGCAGGTACTGGTAGGTGAGTACAGGCTCTCCATAAAGTTGAGCTATGTAGATAAGACAATCCAAAACTGGACCCGCTGTGTGATCACCAACCACAGGTTTCTTCTCATAGACACTACCCATTCCCACACTCTCCAGGCGGCTCTCCTCAGATGGAGGGGCTACAAACTGGTGTTTTTCAAGTCCTGTAAGGAGGCAATGTGATTTAAAAAAAGATGTAAAAAACACAAGTAGTAACACATCACACAGCTTGCAAAATGTGAAGCAGAAGAGTTGAAATAGCTGGACAATTGAGGTTTTCATATTGAAAATTTACATACCAATGTAGCAGTTTGTGAGCAATCGTAGCAAATTTCTGGCTACGTATCGAGATGTCACCGTTGGTCCAAGTTTTGCTGAAAGCCAGCGAACTGTTTTGCAGACTGTATCTATAGAAGAAAACATGTTTAAAGTGTTGGAAATCAGAAATTCTATTCAAACAACTTCTATAAGCATCCATTATTGACTGACCTAAAAGAATCTTTTGTTCTTTCTCTGCAGACTCCAATGGATCATGGTCATCCTCTTCCTCCTGTTCTCCTACAGTCTCTTCCAGGGCCATCCCATTCACAAATTCACCCTCTAAAGTTCCAACTGTGGCTCCTGAAGCTTCTGTGTGTCCTGAAACAGTGAGCTCAAAATTGAGGAGAGCTGGGTCATCTGGACCCTCTTTATCCTCATTAGTCACTTCTTCTTCTTCCAACTCTCCTCCCTCCTCTCCCTCACTGGCATGTTTCAGGTCCTGGCTGCTGTCAGCTGATTTCAGACTGGCTCGATCCCGCATTGAGTCATCACCCAGGGAGAGTTCACTTGTGCTGCTTTTGTCACTTAGTTTCCCAACACTTAAAGACTCCTGGTCTTGATCCTTGGCTGCAGAATTCTGGTTTTGCTGCTTCCCAGCAGCCACCCCTGCTCCACTGTTGACATAAAACCCATTCTGAAAATCCTCTGCCTCTGAGAGAAACACTTGATCACTGAGGCTAATGCCAGAGGAGTAGTCAACTAGCCCCGTGTCTCCCACCACCCCAACTCCACCTCCGGCTCCACTGCTGCCTCCCATATTGCCTCCAACAGATCCAGATGATGGTCTCACTTCACCACACTGAAAGTCTTCTTCCTCCTCCTCTCCCAGATTACACATGCCAGGCCTCAGCCCTTTACAAGCTTCCCCACCAGTGTCTGAGATTCCACTTTCAAAGCCAGTAATGACCTGCAGGACATGGGGCAGTAGACTGGAAAGAAAGGCCTGCAGGCCGAGCCTCATAATCAGCTGCAGAATGAAACAGTCAGTGTAGAGATAGAAACGTCCTCTGAGGCAGTGAGGATTTTCATAAACACTGATCAGCGGCTTCAGTAAGTACTTGTTTGCATTTCTGGGACCCAGTACTCGAGAGATGGGCTCAAAAAGGTACCAAGCTGCATAGACAGCAGTGGACTCTTCAAGCATGAGGGTTAGGATGAAAGGCAAGAGAATCTCAAGACCCTCTGCAGTGATGTTACTCCGCAGCAATGCTTCGAGTTGCTGCCACAGATGAAAGACAACATCCCTTCCTTGAAGGCTGTACACCGTCCCCATCTTGGCATGGTATGAAAAGATAAAATGATGAAGTGCTGCAAAATAGGAAGGGAAAGGAAAGGGAGTAATAATGGTGTTCAGTAACTGGTGAGGGTTTGGAGGAGGAAGACCACTGCAGATGGGCTCATATTTGAAAAGGAGTGGATCTGGGCAATCTTGCTCCTCCCTGCATGCAACACCTGAATGCTTCTCTATTAGCAGCAATGTCTCCAGAGCATGGTGCAAAGACAGTGGCACATCACGGAGGTTAGAAGAGCAAAGCTTCATGACAGCTTGGAAACGCTGCCTGAGGGAAGCATCTGGTTTCACTCCTCTCAGTTTAGCAGAGTAAAATAGCTCCGCGATGACAACACCCAGGGCTTGCATGTCTCTTTGGTATAGCTGTGTGAGAGAGGTTCGAGATTCAATCATCAGGCCTTCCCTCACTGAGTCACTACATGCCGCAGGATGCCGTACTTCAGCGTGAAGACTTTTTGCCAAAAAGTTGTTCAACTTCTCCAGCTCTTCTAAAGGTTGCAATGGGTTGAAGCCTTCTGGGAGAATGATCTTAATTTCTTCTGCACTCGTACCAGTCGCAGTTTCCCCATGTTTTTTGTTTGTTGACCCCCCTCTTTGTAACACTGCGCTTCGTAAACCTGAGCCTATGCCACCTGTGAAATCACCAGGGTATGAACTTGGGGACTGAGACACCGCAACTGCAGAGTGTTCTCCAACTATCTTTCCACTCCCTGCACTGATGGCTGGCAATGGGACAGAGCCAGATGCAGAACTGGATGAGACAGTGGATGCTAATGAATCTAGAGCCTCTGTACCCTGTTCTAGCTCTTCATCTCTATCTACCATTGTCCAGCCACTGGACTCGCACCCTGTGGACTCTGGCACCAGTCCATCCACAGTGTCAGCTACTGTGTCCATTGGAGGGATGTGTAGAGAAGGCACATTTAGAGCAGCAAGGCCAAGAAAAGGAGGTTCTGCAGGAGCATACTGGGAGGGAGATAAGCGGGGTGGGTGGGGTTGGTCAAACAACTGAACAACACCATAGGTAGTCAGATTGGTGTGGTTGTCCACTAGGTGCAGGCACACATTCTTGGCCTTAACAGCTTCTTTACCTGAAAGCTTGTAGCCAAATGTGAGGTCTATCCAGTGATGCAAATGCTGGGATACTTCTCTGCTCTCCAGAAGGCGGCGATGGACCTCAATGAATTCTTCACAGGACTTGCACCAAGAAGGCACATCCAGGTCTGGCATGTCTGGATGGATTGAGCGGAAAATGGAAGGATCTGTGTAGAACTCTGGGATGCATTCATCTGGAGTCCAGCTCTGCATGCGCTCCATACTGGCTGGGTATTCATTGGGCTCCCACTGGGATCTAACATGACTGCACAACACTGACTTGGGCGTCTGCCGGGCTTTATAGACATAGTACGTTATGTCTGACAGCACATCAGATATGTGATGAGGCACATGAAGATGCTCAGATTGTCCAGCACCTCCACCACCAACACAGCCACTGAGGTCTCCACCTACCCCGCCGCCACCCACGCCATTTCCCACTGCAGCTGCCAAAGCTTCTTTGGTCATCTCATATGTAAAGTCCAGCTGCTTGTCTCCCTTATTAAGCCTGAACTTTGACCTCCTGAGGTCCCGGAATTTTCCAAATGGCACAGTGAAATCCACAACCCAAGGCAGCACCGGGTGATAATTAGGGTCTCCTTCTCGCCGTCCTGCTAATCTGTTCAACTCCATCAAGTAATGGAAGTTGCTGACTCGTCCATGGACCCAGTCCAGAACCAGTGTCTTCAACTCATCAAAGCAGTCGTTGCAAAGTCTCTTGTTCTCTTGGCTCGTGCACGTAGTTTCTCTTGGCAGAACACGTTTTGGCTCTTGTCTGACAGGACACTCACTGTCTGCCCCCCCTTTTGTGCCCAGGTCCTCATAATGAGCAAGGTTGAGTTTGAGGCGGCTGCAGAGCTGCTCATCCACTGCTATGTCCTGAAGAGACAGCTCCCCACAAGATAGACCTGCTGCATGGCATGCCTGCAGAGCTTTTAGTACCTGGTAGATGATGAACAACACTTTGGCATGGCTGTTAGCAAGCTTGGCAGGGCTGAAGGAGACAATATTGTGAAGTGAATACTGAGTATAAGGCTGAATCACATACAACATTTCTGCTGTCTCCAGCAGGCATTCTGCGGGCAAGATGTTGGGACACAGATTGTCTGACTGGGACTTGGAAAAACAAGAACCAGATGGCAAGTAGCTGTCTTTGTCCTTCTCTCTGGCTGGAGAGAGAGATGGCGATATTTTGTCAGGTGAGATGAATGTAGAATTGAAGAGCTTCTCTAGAGCATGACGTAGAGCATCTACAGCTGCAATGTGCATCTGTTCACTGGCTCCCGTATACGCCTGCACAAGTTTGTAATGAGCTTCCCGCCACAGATTCCTGAAAGAGAAAGAGACAGAAAGCCTATTCAATACCATCTCACGTGTTTCATTCAAGTGATGCCTTGCTCTTTACAATTTACTTTATACTTGTGTAGAATTGTGATACAAGTACTCTCGAGACTGATCCTGAACAAGACAGTTACTCTACATTTACAATACTTTTCTCATAACAAAAATTCCAAATTATTCAATATACAAAATTTAACAAGAGGACACTGTGTCATCACAAAGGCAGAAATACACTTCTATAAAGTTAATTTAAATATAAAACAACGCACGCTCACAAATCTTTGTTCATTCGAGCTGATCCTGCAGGCAACTCCTATTATTTTTCTAAGTAACTTAACATTTGTTTTGTCCTCTTCTTAAAAAAAAAAAAAAAGAAAAGAAAAAGAAAAAGCAACCTTTTCATTAAAATATCATACAAAGTTCAACATGTGACCACAGTAACCAAATCCCATATCCTCAAACTCAGGGGAACCAAACTGGAGATTTTTGCTTAACAATTCTTTAGAGTAAAGGCTTTTATTGAGTTGTCATACTTAACATTAGTCTTTCTTCAAAGATTAACTTTTACTTTGCATCAGCTCTAGCATTGACATGGGTGACAGCCTTGTTTAATGGTAAAAGTTTAGTTTGCACAGTACCTGACATTGTGCTGCGACACACACTGCATGGTTTTGACATAGGAATCCTGTGACAGTAGTTCCATTTGCTGATGGCATGGATCTCTGGCCAGTCTGTAGCTCAGTTTGCTTTTCCTCAGGCCCTGAATGCAGACCCGTGTCCAGCCAGGTGGCAACTTTGCCTGAGAAGACTGGAGGTATGTGCAAATTTCCGCTGAACTGATACTTTCAAAACGGGCACAGCGCAGCACCCTCTTTTCTCGAAGCGCCAACACCCAGCGCAGAGGAACAAGAGCTACAACCTCTCTTGGACGGGGCCCTGGGCCTTGCTGCCGTCGGTCAACCCCCAAGTCTTTCTCAATTGCATTTATCAGCCAATCCATGGTGAGTTTTCAGATGCTTTTTCAGTGCTGCACACTTTTCAGCTACTTTCACCTCGCTGTCTCCCAGTGGGATAATGTTCAGACATCCATGGAGAAAGATGTCAGAGTCATCAAGGACAGAGTCCCTCTCATCCCTTACCTGGGCCTGTGAGGAAACAAGTAAATACAAATTAAGGCCATGAGATCAACAAAAATTTAAGCATTAATATTATAGAGCAAACGTGTATTGAGTAACTGAATGTTTCTATCAAAGAGCATCATTCTGCAATAAGGGCTTGATGCAAAAGGAGATGTCTACATCTGAAAGTTTAGGAAGTTTGAGTTTGGCTCACATGATTTCTATGGGTCTGCGCCTTTCAGTACACCTATTTTTACACAAGCAGAGTCTTAAATGATTATCCTCCAAGTTTAACTTCAGTTATCTTAACTGTAAGTTAAGTTAACCAACGATACACTGTTGAAGGCAAACAATGTCTCAGCTGTTCTTTAAATGTTGAATGAACTTAGTCGTTGGACTCTTTCACACTTAGTATCTCATTATAATCTAATATTAATGTATATTTGTAAATGTAAATGTTTACGTAACTGTTGACAGTATCTTTACCACTACAATAACGGATAGGCTGAAAGAATTCATATATGGAAGGAAGGAAGTCCTTAGGGGAAGTAAAGCTAGCTAACAGCTAGCTTATTGAAGATGCTAATGTTACGATCCCAAAACTAAGCAATCGGAAATCCATCTTTAAGTTTTTCATTAACATTACGACCTCACCTCATTATGAGTAACTCCACTGTATTCACAGAACAATCGCCACCGGGAAACTATGAGTGTTGTTTATGTGTAACTCACCTCTCACCACTTGTAGCAGTTGACAGCTAGTTGGCGTCAAGCTAACGGTGCATTCCCGTCGTCTTATGCATGTCGAGTTTTTATCATATTATGAAACTAAGACAGACTGTGGAACTAAATGCATGTCCTCCCATTTCTTTTGTTTACAGACGCGTACCAGCAGATAAGCGACAGTCAGTCATCCAATTGTGCTTTGCTCTGAGCTTGTTGGAGCCATATTTTAGAAGCTATGTCTCACGTGACACAGCACCAGCCCCATCTCATGTGATTGCTGTTGCTGCCCTGCAGCTTCTACACAGGATCACTTCCTCGGTTAAAAAAAAAATAAAAATACTCGGTGAAGTATCAATCAACCTTACAGGGAATGTAGAGACGAAAACGTTGCGAAGAAAGAAACTTCAAGAAGGGATATAGTTTCCATTGTTTATACAGAGTGGTGATAATGGCCATCCTAAAGGCTAGTAGTGGACACATTGTTTTTATGAAGTCTTTGTGTGGCAAAAAATCTTCAACTTAAAAAAAAAAAGAAAAAGAAAATTCGTGATCCCCCCCCCTCCTGTTGTCTTACTCATGTTTTACTGTTTGTCCTGTTATGTCAAAAAGAAATAATCTAGAGATACTAGAAAGTAGTTGAGAAAATTTCCAGAAAATAAGGATGTGCAGACCCCACTGATTTACCTTAGAAAAAAAAACAAAAATTGATTTATCATTCAATCAAACACATCTTCTTAAGCTTATAGTAGAGAACTGAATCTTTCAACATAACCGTGAAGGACTAACTGTATGAGCATATAAATAGTCTTATTTAACAATCAACTTTGTGTAATGTTGCATGATACAATCAAAATATTATGCAGAGAAATATCTGCATGCATCCATGTATGTATCTATGTATGTGTACCAGTGTATATATGTATGTATGCGGCATCCTGGAATCTAAACAGCAAAGGGACCATGCAGTTTGTTGTCAACTGGCCCCTGCCACTATGAGGGTGTTAATGCACATGGCAAGGGGAATATGTCAACAGGTAGGCCTAATGGTACATAAGAAAATAAAAGCATTGCAGCTGAGTGCAGAGTAAACATGAAAAAGTGCATAAAAAATTTTAAAAGAGTTCAAGAAGTTCAAGAAAGTTAAAACATAAGAGATAAAATTCAGGAAATAAAGGTTACAGTGCAAACAAGGAAACACTGTTTTGACAAAAGGCAGTGGCAAAAAAAAAATTTTTAACCTGAATCTAAAATTGCTGAGAGTTTCAGCAGTGCCGCAATTTTCTGGGAGTTTATTCCACATGACAGAAGCATGAAAACTGGACACTGCCGCTCCATGTTTAGTTCTGACTCAGGGAACTGAAAGTACACTTGACCCTGGTGAGTTGAGAGATCTGGTTGGCTCATAATGGGCCAGAAGATCCTGAATGTAGCGTATTATGGCCTTAAACCATTCAGTGCTTTGTAAACTAACGGCAGGATTTTAGAGTCAATTCTTTGCCAGACAGGAAGCCAGTGTAAAGATGTGAGGACTGGAGTTATATGATTCACTTATGTTGTCTTAGTGAGGACTCAAGCAGGAGATTTCTGGACAAACTGCAGCTGTCTGATGGGTTTTTTTGGGAGCCCTTTAAGGAAAGTGTTACAGTAGTTTAGTCCAGTGGTTCCCAGCCTGTTTTCCTTGAGGACCTCCTTCATGCCACTACCAAAAAGCCATGGATCGCCTTTGCTGAAATTATGCTTGGTTTTATGCTTTCTTAGGCTCTTTCTACAAATGATGCATTCTGTCTGATTCCTTTCTTGTCCTTTAATAAAATTAAGATATAACCAAACCAAAATGATGTTTAAAAAATAACTTAAAAGCTGATTCACCAACTTATTCCTGTGGAGATATGGTATATATTTTAATCACACTGGCTCTATTAAACAAAGCTTTGGGGAACCCCTTGTACTAGGGCGGTCCCAGACCCCAAATAGGGAATCAAGGAAGTAGTCTACGAAAGATAAATGCAGGACACGTTTTTCTAAATGCTGCTGAGACATCAGTCCTTTAATCCACCATTTGTTCTTTAAGTAATAAGGCTGAATTCACAGCCGACTGCTGAAATTTAGATCTGAGCATATGACTACTCCCACATTTCAGGCTTGGTTGTTGGTCTTTGACATCACTGTTTGAAGATGCATGCTGAATTCAAATTGGTTTGGCTAATTACGAATGAAATCCAGCCACAAAACAAGAGTTTGCAAGTTTCGGACTTAGAATGGAACCAAATATTTATAAGTTACTTCTCAATAGAGAAGGTCACTCAAGCTCTTACAGATTTGAG
This sequence comes from Atherinomorus stipes, assembly GCA_023101725.1. Taxonomy (NCBI): domain Eukaryota; kingdom Metazoa; phylum Chordata; class Actinopteri; order Atheriniformes; family Atherinidae; genus Atherinomorus; species Atherinomorus stipes. The sequence continues at coordinate 1,375,622 of JALJCO010004425.1, forward strand.
AGAAAAAAATAAGAAAAACAATAAAAAATATAGGGAAGGTAGAGGATAATCCAAAAATGGAAAAAAATTAAAAAAAAATCCAGGTCCAGCCACTCAAAGACATGTAAAATGTGAAAAGCCTTTAATGTGATGGGCTACAACATGTTAAATATACACCAATGCGTATCGGCTAGTACTTTTTTCAGGGTGTGGTGACAAACTGGAAGAAGCAATCATTTTGGCAGAGTCATCCTCTGCCTTCCTTTCCCTTCCATGAGTACCAGAGGTTTGAGGGATACCAGCAGCGCACCTGCCATTTCTTCTTATAATGAGAATGTGTTTACCTGATTGATTGGAATGGTGTATGACTTACTGGATAATATCCACAAGGTGGCACTGCTGACAAACCTTGTGCAGTTTTTGCAGATGTTCATTGGATATTATATTGCATGTAATATTTACAGTTATTTGCTGTTATGATCTTTTGGATCTTTTTATTATTCCTATTTTTGTCACATCCCCAAATTAACTACAAACTGCATTACACTCTGCCCCCCTCACCCCACCGTCAAAAGCGCACACACAAAACAAACAAATCTAATTGTCTGCATATTTGAAGACACAGCACGCAGCTGAAACTTGCTTCCCTAGAGATTATGGCATGTACTTGTATCTAGGGTCATTCTAATAGCATACATCAGTGGTGAACAAAATTATATCACTTTTTATTTGTAAATAGAATGTTTATATTTATTGTAATTTTTACGTTAATTCCTTTTTTCCTCTGATATGGTCTAGTAACCTCTTTAAAACTAGTTGCAAAAGTTTTATAAAGAAAATTAATATATAGTTCTTTAAGAGCAGAGAACCTTGTATTAATGTCATTTTTGAGTTTCGCACGCAAAGTGCATTTCAAACTGTATTAACATACACAGATATCTACAAGATATCTGTATATGTTGATATCATCCGTGTATGATATCATTGATATGCTCACACAGTGTGTGAACATGGTTGCGGAAAGTGAGACCATGTTCAAACAAAACTGTTAAAATTTAAAGATAATAAAAAAAAAAAAAAACAGTGCAACACATGATAGAATCAAAACAATTATTGTCAAATTTCAGGCATTTGATTGTCTAGGTAATAAAAAATGCTGCTCCATTGTCTTTGAAATTGGTAAAATTCAGTCTGTACGCATGACCACATTGGTTTGGAATCTCATAATTACAGGGACACAAATTAAAAGCTTCCATCATCCAAGCAAACCGCTAGTGCAACATAATTGCTGTCAGCACTTTCACAGAAAAGTTACAGCCAAGGAATGTCATGTTCCTTGGACCAGCATATCACGTTCCTCTTTTTGTTCTGCTCTTGGTAGATTGCAAAAATGCTCTGTCAAGTTAAAGGCCAATTTTCCTGTGTATAAGCATGTTGGTGTTTGGAAAACCAAATCAGACAGCCAGTAGATTGCAAATAACCTGAACATAATTTTTTTTCATTACGTCCGTTTACACAAATCCTAATAACAGCCCATGAAATTTAGAAATAAGATCAAATAATGTAATTTCATGCAACCTGGAGTCTTTCAGGTGAATCAAAGGATCTTCCATTGAGAGCAAGTATGTAAAATTCTCTTTACATCTTTTCTTTTAAAAAAAAAATCTCTTAATAGCCTATTTTGATTACATTCAGTTGGTTTAGCAGTTTTCCTTCTTGCGCACCATCTGACATACAGGAAGTGCAGAATTATTAGGCAAATGAGTATTTTGACAACATCATTCTCTTTATGTTGTCTTACTCCAAGCTGTATAGGCCGAAAGCCTACTACCAATTAAGCATATCAGGTGATGTGCATCTCTGTAATGAGAAGGGGTGTGGTCTCATGACATCAACAACCTATATCACGTGTATTAGGCAAACATAATTATTAGGCAACTTCCTTTCCTTTGGCAAAATGGGTCAGAAGAGGGACTTGACAGGCTCCGAAAAGTCAAAAAGAGTGAGATATCTTGCAGAGGGATGCAGCACTCTTAAAATTGCCAAGCTTCTGAAGCGTGATCATCGAACAATCAAGTGTTTCTTTCAAAATCGTCAACAGGGTCGCAAGAAATGTGTGGAAAAACCAAGGCGCAAAATAACTGCCCATGAACTGAGAAAAGTCAAGCGTGCAGCTGCCAAGATGCCACTTACCAGCAGTTTTGCCATATTTCAGAGCTGCAACATCACTGGAGTGCCCAAAAGCACAAGGTGTGCAATATTCAGAGACAAGGCTGAAAAACAACCACCACTGAACAAGACATCAACCTGAAACGTCAAGACTGGGCCAAGAAATATCTCAAGACTGATTTTTCTAAGGTTTTATGGACTGATGAAATGAGAGTGAGTCTTGATGGGCCTGTGGCTGGATCGGTAAAGAGCAGAGAACTCCAGTCCGATTCAGACGCCAGCAAGGTGGAAGTGGGGTACTGGTATGGGCTGGTATCATCAAAGATGAGCTTGTGGGGCCTTTTCGGGTTGAGGATGGAGTCAAGCTCAACTCCCAGTCCTACTGTCAGTTTCTGGAAGACACCTTCTTCAAGCAGTGGTACAGGAAGAAGTCCGCATGCTTCAAGAAAAACATGGTTTTCATGCAGGACAATGCTCCATCACACGTATCCAAATACTCCACAGCATGGCTGGCAAGAAAGGGTCTAAAAGAAGAAAAACTAATGACATGGCCTCCTTGTTCACCTGATCTGAGCCCTCATAGAGAACCTGTGGTCCCTCATCAAATGTGAGATTTACAGGGGAGGGAAAACAGTACACCTCTCTGAACAGTGTCTGGGAGGCTGTGGTTGCTGCTGCACGCAATGTTGATGGTGAACAGATCAAAACACTGACAGGATCCATGGATGGCAGGCTTTTGAGTGTTCTTGCAAAGAAAGGTGGCTATATTGGTCACTGATTTGTTTTTGTTTTGTTTTTGAATGTCAGAAATGTATATTTGTGAATGTTGAGCTGGTGAAAATAAATAATTGAAATGGGTATATATATATATATATATATATATATATATATATATATATATATATGGTGTTTATTGTTAAGTTGCCTGATAACTATGTTTGCCTAATACATGTAATATAGGGTGTTAATGGCATTAGACCACACCCCTTCTCATTACAGAGATGCACATCACCTGATATGCTTAATTGGCAGTAGGCTTTCGGCCTATACAGTTTGGAGTAAGACAGCATGCATAAAGAGAATAATGTGGTCAAAATACTCATTTGCCTAATAAGTCTGCACTCCCTGTAATTTAATTTTAAGTTATTTGATGGTCATACAAATTCACTACAAGTTATGAGGTTTTCTGCTTTATATGAAATTTTTTTCATGATAAAAGTAATTAATTTGAGGTAAATATGACTTTTTTAAAATAGACGTGATAAATCTTGGGAAATAAGAAAAATTAATTTTTTTGCTTCTTATTTTTGCACAATTTTTGTCTGCATCATTTCTTCTATGATGAACAAGATCAAATCTTATGTCTCTTGTCTTATCAAATGGTAAACGTGATGAACGGGCATCTTTTCCTACACATCTTTAACAGAAAGTCTGACCCTCAAAAATGTGGGGTTTTGTTTTAAAGTAATATAAACAGCTAGGATTGTATTAGCCTGTCCATAAGACAGGGCATGGAGATCCAGAGACAGAGAAGGTGAAGCAGATGTTTGATTTAGGCAACAAAGCCAAAGGATCAGACAGATTAGCCTGGTACACCAGCCTGACTAACGCCATGTATGAGATACACGGCGTGTATCTCATACATGGCGTTAGTCAGGCTGGTGTACCAGGCTACAGACAGATGACACTAAACAGATCTCCGTCTTGTGCTCATTGTTTTGGTTCAGAAAACAGAGCTTTTGATCCCTTTCTGAGGCAGTAATAATAATGAATACTGCCCAGATAAGTTTGGAATTTATAAATGGCAAATAAAGATGTTGATCTTTTTCTACATTTCTCTTGTCAAATTTCCCTGTCACCTTTAAAATTTCTCTCACACTGTTTTAATCATTAAGCCTTCATAATATTGTTTCCAGAAGAACGCAAGAGGCCATAGTAACTTTCCTAATGTCCCATTTGTGTTCAAAATAACATGACTGTTACTGGGGATCATTACAATTACTGCTCATCTAAATTGCTAAGTTGTCTGCCTGTCTTTAAATCCAGACATCCCTGGTTGTCAATATTCTTTGATAGCAATATTTTGAACTATTTTCTCAGTTGTATAAAATGCTGTAACACATAGCCTACCCTGTAAGGGGCAATGTGGAGAGCAGTTGGATGAGCTGTACTCTCATTTAGGCTACATGTGTTGTGTTCTTTGATGCAGCTGGTCCAGGTTCGGATCCCACAAAGGGACCCCTGCTGTAAGCCCTTGTCTCTCTGATCCCTTTTACGTGCCATGCAACTTTCTAAAAAAGCCCTCAAGGCTACTCCAAAGAAATAGAATAAGGCATCAAAATTTCTTTATCTTTTTTTTTTCTTTCAGAGATGACCTTTCTAATTTGTAATGGTGACAAAAGTTGAAGTAGAAAGTTATATTTGAGGTAGATGGGGGGATGGGGGGATGGTGGAATGGGGGGGGGGGGGGGGGACTGTACTTCTGTATTTGCTTTACCTCTTCATCTTGAATAGATTCCCAAATTCTAAACTTTTGTATGACTCTGCAGCAACTCCATCAGCTATCAGTCAATTCTCAGAATGTGATCATAAAAGTGAAATGATGCAGGACTGAAGAAAATACGATATGAGAAGAAATCATGCCAATTAACGGGAGAAACCTTTTCCACTCTTTTAAATCAGTTCTTTTGTTTCTGGAGTGTACTGAGCACCCATCTCACTCTCCCTTCTCACCACTCATTATGATTCGACTCCCCCCCTCTCCTTTATTCGCTGCGGGACTCTCCTCCTCCTATTCTATGGCCTCCTCCTCCTCTTTTCTGTGCCTCAAAATCGCGATCCATGGTGTTGAGGCTCCTTTACTCCGGTTTTCCTTCAGGATGGGATTTCTCAGACATCTGCGCTCTGTCAAAAACGGGCTCATCCTCTTCTTAACTCCATGTCTTCTTCTTCCACTGCCTCTAGTGATCGGGACATCGGTACGTCGGAAATTAATCTGAATGAGATGAGCAGATAAAACTTTGAGGGGAAAATAAAGAAATCAGTAGCTGTCAGATTATTTTGGAGCATGCGCTCCCCACAGAATTTTTAATCAACATTTTACTCTCTTTTAAAAATCTATTTATTACGCATGTGGTCTAAAATTAATTTAAGCAAAAACCCATTTTTACTTAAAACTGCCCATGAACTCATAAGTTTCGGTGATGCATCGTTTTCTTTTGCACCTGTTCGCACCGAAACGCTTGAGAGCTGTCCAGCGTTGCCGGGGGGCCGCTGCGCTCTTTAGTCCGGTTATTTCAACTCCTTGATTTGTCTTGTCCGGCGTGGGAACAGAGTCAAATGGCTCTGTCCACATTTATCTCTACATGGGGCACAGACATATACAGGCTGCATGGTTTAATAGGCTGCAAAGCAGGTAAGAACTCAAATTGGGAGCTCATAACTTGGGCAAAACCACCTGTTTTAATAGAAGAAAGAAAATCGCTTCTCACCCCTCTTCTTTTCTTTTTCCCCTTTGGTCTGTTTTCTTTCTTTTTTCTTTCTTTCTTTTTTTTTTTTTTTACTGGTATGATCCTTAAAAACGTCCAACAGTGAAACTTAAATAGGCCTACTTTGTGATTTTAAAAAAAGACTACTCAGGAGTAAGTTGACAAATTGCAAGGCAGATCTATAGGAGCAATAAAAGTAACTTGGGTTCACCCTTTGAACTAACATAACATCCAATCAAAAGTCATATGACCCATTCTAATCTGAGGTGTTTAGGCTTTCTTATAAAGACGTTTTATTGCAGGATTTTCAAACAAAATAAAATGGATCTTCCCCCCATACAGGAGGCAGAATGTGCTTATGTTATAATCCTGATGGCGGTGTACTGGTGCACAGAGGTGCTACCACTGGCTGTGACTTCACTTCTCCCAGCTCTCCTTTTTCCTTTGTTTGGCATAATGGAATCCAAAGATGTAAGTGAATCACTACAGTCTGAAATTTGCTTCAGTGAGAAAGAATTTCTTTTGCCACACTTCTTACTTTGCACCCTGCTGTCTCAGGTGTGTATGCAGTACATGAAAGACACAAACCTTTTGTTTGTGGGAGGACTGATGGTCGCTGTGGCCGTGGAGCACTGGAATCTGCACAAGCGCATTGCTTTGAGGGTGCTGCTTTTGGTTGGTGTGCGCCCAGCACTGTGAGTTGCTCGGTTACACACTTCCCCAGTCATCATAACTAAGACCGATATCTCCCAAGCATATCTAATCAGCTATGAAATCGAAAGCTCCACTATCCTGTAGATAAGGGCGCTATGTTCAAGGTTTTCATTGCATCATAAGTGTGTTTTTCTGTCTTTGTCAGTGCTATAAAACACTTGAGGCCTGCTCTGGCAACCTGAGGCCACTAACACTTTGTTTTAATGTTCCTGACAGTTTGATGCTGGGTTTCATGGGTGTTACTGCGTTCTTGTCCATGTGGATCAGTAACACGGCTACCACGGCCATGATGGTGCCCATTGTACAAGCGGTGCTGGAGCAGCTCAACAACAATGAGGCAGAAGCACCTCCGATTCTCAGCTCAGACGAGCAGGTGCAGACGTCAGAGACTGACAACAAATCTCAAACACAGACAGAGAAACAGAATGAGGGACACGGTGGGCTCTTGTCAACTTCAAGTAAAATGTTTCAAATCAAGAAAACGTGTTTTAAAACTGATTTAACATCATGAGTTTTTTCTACTTTGACTACTTTGATGCTGATTGCTCTTTCATTCCTTTCTCTTTGTTTAAAGGCCCAGTGGTGGTGACTTTTTTGGATGCCTCAACAGAAGTTGCCAGGCATAAGGAGGCAGCAGAAAGACGAAGAATGTGTAAAGGGATGACCCTGTGTGTTTGTTACGCTGCCAGTATTGGAGGCACTGCCACACTGACAGGAACTGGTCCCAATCTGGTGCTAAATGGCCAGATGAACCAGTAAGTCTTTCCTTTTCAATTACTAGAACTAGTCCATTGTTTACAATGTTTGCTTTTTTAATACACTCTTTCCCATTTTTGCTTTTTATTAGACTGTTTCCTGATAATGGGGATGTGATTAACTTTGCCTCCTGGTTCGGCTTTGCCTTCCCAAACATGATCATCATGCTCACTCTGGCCTGGCTTTGGCTACAGTTTGTCTTTATCGGATTCAAGTGAGTCTGATGATGGCTAAAGCTTAATTGCAGTGACAGAGACTTGAAACAACATCAAGAAAGTTTTTACCACATCAACAGTGCGATTGAGCATAAAGGTGACACAAAGATTTTGATTCCCATGTGATTCCTCCAGCTTTAAGAAAACATGGGGCTGCGGGGCTGTGAAGACAGAGAAGGAGATTGCTGCCTATAATGTGATCCTTGAGCAGCATCGCCTGCTGGGGCCCATGACTTTTGGAGAGATAAGTGTCCTGGGTCTCTTCACTCTGCTGGTGCTCATGTGGTTCACAAGGGATCCAGGTTTTGTCCAGGGATGGGCAACAAATATCTTCAACTCCAAAGCAGAGTTTGTACTCACCTTTTTCTGTTTTTCATTTCTGCGCAAACAACACAAATCTACTTTTTCATAGAAATTCCTTCCTCTTATCACCTCTCAGGTATGTGACAGATGCCACAGTGGCCATTTTTGTGGCCATTCTTCTCTTTGTTCTTCCCTCTGAACCTCCGCGTTTCTGTTCATGGAGGACAAGGAGTTTTGACACAGGTGAGCCATCACTCAGAAGTACAGGCTGCATGTCACACTTTGAGATCTTGATTTGACTTTTATTTGATTTAAATATAGCACCTCATCAATCTTCTGGCTCAGTGGCACCTCTCCTCACCTGGAAAACTGCCCAAAAGAAGTTACCTTGGGGTATTGTGCTACTTCTTGGAGGAGGTTTTGCTCTGGCTAAGGGAAGTGAAGTAAGTGGCAAAGACTTTATGTTATGTTATATTATGTCATGTCATGTCATGTCATTTTATGTTATGTTATGTTATGTTATGTCATGTCATGTCATGTCATGTCATGTCATGTCATGTCATGTCATGTCATGTCATGTCATGTCATGTCATGTCATGTCATGTTATGTTATGTTATGTTATGTTATGTTATGTTCAGGTATCAGGACTCTCAAAGTGGATGGGTGATCAGATGACTCCCTTGCAACATATCCCTCCCTGGGCAATTGCGATCATCTTATGTCTGCTAATTGCAACCTTCACGGAGTGCACCAGTAATGTGGCAACTGCGACTCTCTTCTTACCGGTTTTAGCCTCAATGGTAAGGATCCTTGCACAGAAGGTTCCATGCCTTTCATGGGAAATAAAGCAGAAGCACAAGCAGCATCTCAGAATTTCAGACTGTAGGAGACAGACAATCCTGCACGGTGCTGGTGGTTCACTTATATCAAGTGCTCCCTGGAGAAATGTCATCTTAACAGATTTCCCCAATTGGAGTCCAGCACTGAGAATACTCCCAGTGAGAGCTGGCCTATTTTCCCAAGCTTGGCTACCCATCTAGTTGGTCATTCATGCTGAATATGTTTGGTCCCCTACTGTGGGCCCCTCCTCCCATTAATAAACTGCCAAATACACCAATTCAGCCCACTGCCCGCCCTCCTGCTACTGAAGAATGGCATTTCTTGTGCCACTAGTGGAGCACTAGATAGAAGAGAGTTGCAGGAAGATGTGGTACAGGAAACAAGCAAGGGTATTCATATTGATATTTGCTGAAGGATGAGCCAAGATGCACAAGAATAAGCTAACTTGTATGATGCTAAAGAAACAAGATGAAGTGGGGTATATTTTCATCTAAGTGTATATTTGAACTTAAAAGTGTGGACACGACAGTTTGAGGCAGTAATGGTTGTGACACGTGTCTTTATGTCATCCTGTCAGGAAAATCTTGATTTAAACAAATGCCAACTCATGAAATAAAACACTGCCATCTTGGAGACCTGATATGCAGCCTACAGTTCTGAGTACTCTAACTATAAAGTTTAACTTTTTTTTTCACTCTGTTTATTTTAGAACCAGAAATTACTGTGCACTTGTTTAAGCTCCTTCAGAGCAGGATATGTAATTCACAAGCAAATTCCACACAGTAATGTTCTTTGAATGGTAGCAGTCTGCCATTATCGCTACATATGTCGTGCTTTTCTGTTTTAGATATCCATGACTCAGCAACAGGCTAGCAGGCATTACACGTTAATTACACCCACCTAATGAGAGTTTTCACTCGGCACAGAATTGCACACATTTCACTCTGAGTTATGAGTCAGTGATTACAGTTGCAGAAAAACAGCCAGATGTAGGAGTTAAGGGTTTTGTGATCAGGACTGTGTTCATCCCTGGTTTAGACTGTTGAAACTTCCTGTGTGATTATTGCAGTCTCAGTCCATCGGAATCAATCCACTGTACGTCATGGTGCCTTGTACTTTGAGTGCCTCATTTGCCTTCATGCTGCCCGTTGCCACGCCTCCAAATGCCATAGTCTTCTCATATGGATACCTCAAAGTTGCTGACATGGTGAGTATGGCAGTAGTTGGTTATTCTGTAAATCACATGTTAAGTATATACAGTAAGTGCTGTGTGACTTTACCCACCAGCTGTTTTACAAGGACCACAGACCTTGTCTTCATTGCCACTTGTCTGTTAATGTAAATTGATGAAGATATTATTTTACAGGAGATAAAAACATAAGCATTTATGCTGCTAATTAGATAAGAAATTAAAAGTATTCTTATAAGGTTCCGTATGTTGCATATAGTGACATCTAGTGGCAAAAATGCAGATTGCAACTAGTCAAACAAACCCTAGTTTATAAATCTGTAGGGCTCGAAAGGGCAGGTGACATTTTGCAATGCATTGTGGGCTTTACGGGCAAGAGTTTTCATTTTTACAGTGTAGTGCTGCGAGACACCGACTCAAACACGTGGAAAAATGGATCGAATCAAAGAGAATGTTGCAGTTGTATTGCTGATTGCCGTATCATTCCTTTTTCTCCGCTGAAATCTTACGTTATCTACAGTTTTCACCTCCATGTGTCCGAGATGTACTGACAGTCCCCAGTCTGGACGGGTTTCATTCATTTCATCCGCAGGTCTCCCTCAAAAACACATCTTCTTCCACAAAGAGTCTAGACTACAATCAATTAAACAGCCAGTTGGGGTTTGTGTACAGTTAACACAAGTAGCAATGATGCTATAAATAAAACACCAAAATGAATACTTTCAAGAGCATAAACAATGCAGGATTTTCCTATGAAAGGTATTCATTTCAGTTGCCTTTACCCATAAACATTCAACGGCTTTACTGGCATCCAAACCTCTACATGCTTTCATCTGCTTGACTGTGCAGAAACTCCTCTGAAACATAAGATAGTTTGAGTTTGAATATTTCTCTAATTTAAACCAAGGATCTTGGTTGGATTATGTGAAAAGATCTATGTAATTACATTGCTACATTTTCTTAAGCTGCATTCACCGCCAGGTAGGGCGCAGAGGTGCTGAGTGGATGCGGCAGAGCTCAGAGTGTCTGCTTGGAATGACAAAACAGCTAAGCTAGTGTTAGCATTGTACTTAGCTTAATGGTTGTTCATAAACTTTGCCTATTCACAAACATGGTTCCCCAATCTGACTACTGGCATTTCGCCACACACTGTTCTTCATATCAAGATCACGAGATGCCTTTTTAGTGTCAATCTTTTTGTGGGATTTTAAAATAGCAGACAACACAAACACATACAGTACGTAAGAGATTAATGGGAATGCACCTAGTTACCAGACTTGGGGGGTGTGGGGTGGGGGGGGTGGGGGTGGGGGTGTGTGTGTGTGTGTGTGTAAATAAATAGATATATAAAATCAATTTAAAAAAAGAAAGAGAGAGAGAGAGAGAGAGAAAAGAATTACAGTGCTACAACTGTAACACAGGTCATTTTTCACCGGTCACTTTGTGGAAACTTTCTCAAAAGTACAGTAAAAATGGCTGCCAAAGCCTTTGGAACTTTTGCTCTGAGCCTTGAATTGTATATCTGAGATGTTCCATCTTCAGATGTGCTACTAAATCCATCACCCAGTGACCATGAGAGGGCACCACAGTCTTCTTCCATCCGAGCAAGATGAGACGCCGCGCCAGAAGTGTGGTGAAGGCCACCACTGTGGCATGGCTAGCTGAGATTTTAAAGTCCTGTGGCACCACCCCAAAAAGGGCTGTAATAGGATTTGGTGGAATTCTTATATCCCACACCATTTCCATGGTGTTGAAAACCCCCTCCCAGAAGCCCCTCAGCAATGGGCAGGACCAGAACATATGGCTGAGAGTGCCTGGATCACGTTTACATCTTGGACAATTCTCGTCAGTTCCTGTAAAAAGTCTGGCAAGCTTGCTATTGCAAAAGTGGAGTCTATGAAGCACCTTGAATTGAAGGAGCCCATGTCTGATGCATATCGAAGAGGTGTGGACCCAACCAACAGCCCTTCTCCAATCAGCTGGAGAGAGGTTTAAAAATAATTCTACCTCCAACTGTTGTTTGATTCGGTTTAGACAAGGGGCTGCTGCCCCCAGGAGCATCTCACAGACAGTGGATACCACCCCCTCTGTGAAGGATCTACTTTTAAACATTCTTTCAACCACACCTGAAGTGGAGTTAGAGGGAAGGAGAAAAGTGTTTTTTATCGAAACTGCGAACCTGCAAGTATCTGAAAAAGTGTGATTGTGGAATGTTGAGTTTTATCTTTAACTGTTGAAATGACATGAAATTACCCTCCACAAAGAAATCCCTGACCACACCCACCCCCATCCTGGTCCAAAGCTTAAAGGTCACGTCAGTGAGAGATGGTGGGAAAAGGCCATTTGCAGGAATGGGAGCCACAGGGATGCCCTGCCTGTACCCAAAATGAATTCTCACTTGCTTCCATGTCTTGAGTGAGCCCTGAGTAACTGGGTTGTGCTTAATTGATCCCTTACGAAGTGGTACTGGAGCACAAATTAAAGAACTTAGTGCAATAGGGCTGGAAGAGCGTTGTTCTATGAGTGCCCAGAGGGGCATCTGTTCCCCACCAAGAGGCAGCATCAGAAAGATCAGTTTAGCTATATTAGCTGCCCAGTAGTAGTACATGAAGTTCGGCATGGCTAAAACTCCCTTCCCCCTCTGTCTTTCCAAGTACTCCTTCCTGATTCGTGGTATTTTCTTATTCCAAATATAAATGGAAGTTGTCTTATCTAATTCTTTTAAAAAATGACTTTGGTATAAATATTGGTTTGAAAAAGAAATAGGAATTTTGGCATTATTACCATCTTAATCGAATGAATGCATCCTGCCATTGACACAGGGAGACTTGCCCAACGCTCCATGTCTTTTTTGGCCTGTAAGAGAGCTGGTTTGAAATTGTGTTTAAACAGAGCCTTATAGTGTTTGGTTACTGATACTCCCAAATACATAAATTTGTCTTTGCTTATCTTGAATGGGTAAGTGTCTAACGATATTTGGTCAGTTTTACCATTGACTGGGAAAATTAAACTCTTTGCCATATTTATTTTACAGCCTGAAAACGCACCAAAATCTGTGATAATTTTCATAGCCACTGGAATAGAGTCACAGGGTTCCGACAGAAACAGGAGGAGGTCAGCATACAACACAAGTTTGTGCATGTGTCCTCCTCTGCTGATTCCACTCAGATTGCCATCCCTTCTCAGTGCCACGGCCAGGGGTTCGATGGCAGCATCGAAGATCACGAGATGCCTTTAGCCCTATGAAGCTGTATGTATCATTTGATACATGCAGTTAAAAAAAAAATCGCATCTGAGACCTTTTGCATCTCCTGGTAAAATCTTTGCGTAAACTGGCACAACAACATTCATTATGCGCATTTTTGAACTGTCACTGCCCAGAGGCGTCCCGAGGCTCAGAAACAGCGCTATGTAAGTTTTGTATCCGGGACAGGGCTGTGGCGTTGCAGCCAACTATTGGTTGCACACCAGCAAACGAATATGAACCATATATGAACACAGCGGGTGTTTTGAACGTGCATCATGTCGGATTTGGTAAAGAAACGCAAGGAAACATTACCAGAGGAAGACAGGAAAAGAAAGAGAGGAAGGGACAGAACAAGAGTCAAGATAAGACTTTCTTTGATTGACTGGAGTGAGCTCACAGATACAAGATGGATGCCCCCTGCCGTTGACAGGGGGCATGTCACTGAGAAAACTGCTAAAAGTTCCATTTTGGGCCTTTAATGCCATTGTTTTTTATTTGTTTTCTTCTTCTGCCTTTAGTTAGCACCTTCTTCTGATATTTTGCTTATACTCTGTTCAGCACTTTGTTCAACCAATGTTAAAGTTAAAGGGGGGATTTCCACTATCTTAGATCTGGCGTTTCAAAAGCAAAACTTAATTATGAAAATGGCAAGTAAGAGAGTCTTAAAGGCCTCCTTCCACTGAAAACCCGTTTAACTTGCTCCTTCTGAAATACGGAGGGTTTCCCCTTGTTTACTTACACATGCTGACTTGCTAGCGTTGCGTTCCCCCCAGTCTGCTGTGCTTTCTCATCAGAGAAACAATACGAAGAAAAGAGCGAATCGGGAACAGCCTTGCACTTCTACGTCACATTGCGAATAGCGTATCCCACGTGGGGTTTGTATCCGTCCGTTGGAAGGCAGGTAACCCTCCACTACACACTAGAAGTGAAGACAGCACGACTGTAGCTTCGGAGTTGAGAAGCTAATTAGCTAACTGTTTGTTAGCATGGCGGAACAAACTTGTTTGTCGGCTCTATTTCCTGTCTGTAACGAAATAAGAGCGGAGGGTGGAGCTTCCTTGATACACTCATGGGAGCCAGCCAATCAGACGGAAATTCATGAGAAGGACCCGGAAAAGCCTGCCGTTGGACCACAAGCCTCTCTTCTAGTATACAAATACAGCTGGATACTAAGCAACCAGAAGGTTTTTTTAAACAGAAACGATGCAGAATGCATTCAATAATAATGGAGAACACAGAAATATTAATGAAATGACCATGCAAGTACAACTTTAAAGGAGTTTTTATATCCTCTGGATAGAACCAGCTATCTCTCTGTTTACAATATTCATACTTTCTGATTTAGGCCTATGGCATATTTGCAAATCTCATGACCGCAGTCAAAGAGCAAACTCAGCAGAATACTCTGACAACTGATAACACAATTTAACAGAAGAAGAAAAGAAAACAAACAGACAAAAAACATTTTGATGTATACAGATCCTTGTTTTTGCCTTCAGGGAAATAAACAACTGTCTTCTCCTTCACCAGGCAAAAACAGGGATAGTCATGAACATCATCGGCATCCTGTGTATCACGCTGGCCATTAACAGCTGGGGCAGGGCCATGTTTCATCTTGACACTTTCCCTGCCTGGGCCAACGCCACAGGGGTGTGAGTCTGCTTCTGCAGTAGGAGATAGACCATGCACACCCTGCCCCCACATCCACAAGCGCCAGTCCAAGACTTCAGGTCAGAGCAGCGTCATGGGACCAAACGTTGAACTTCATGTGTCTGATTGCTGCCTGGAGGCTTTAATTGAAACCTGAGACTTGTTTCTGAGAGAGTGATAGTTAATATGACTGAAAGGGAAGGGTAAACAACTTTTTTTTCTTTTGATGTCATAAAGACATTGCACCATGAAGAAGTCTTCTTACATCCAAAAAGGTATGACAGAAGCCATATAGTCTGTATTTCTATTGTTTATTACAGAGAATCTGAGGTAATCTAGTGGCATCATTAAAAGCAAGTCTTCCATCAAAGAAATGAAAAGGAAATACTGATTTATGTTTATATTGATATTCATTGGGCATATATGTAGCATGTATTGATAGCAGTTAACTTTGTTTTGTAATACAGGGATGTAACTAAAAATTTTGGTACTTGTAATTAAGGATGTATATTTTTGTCCTTATGTTTTACTTAACTGCAGGGGGGGGGGGGTTCTGGGAGCTGCAGTTACTGGTTATGTTTCTTAGCAAAATTTAACACTGAAAGCAGCCTCCAGTATATTGCATGTAGGTTTGCTGGAGTATGATGAGATGCAACACTAAAATTCTGCTTTTATGTAAATAAATTAGAAACAACACTGTGATGACGACGTTTCAGCTGCTTAATGAACATCATTACTACTGATACATTTTTATGCCAAATTGTCATGAGAATTCTTTTTTTCCACCACTGAATATTCCAAGTGCTTTTTTAAATTAGGTATGTGAGGCCAGACTACAAGTCATGTCGTTTTTAGTCAACTGAATTTGAGAAATGGAAGGCAAGGAAGATGCTATATCTAAACAGAGAACTCCCGAGCTAATGCTAATGGTGCAGAATCCTTCAGTGTATGCTGGCATGGTAATCAATATAAATATTGATATATACATGTACACTGAACCCATCAAAATTGATAGAAGCAATTATTTATTTATATGCTTTTGGAAATTTTTAGCAAAATTATACTTTTATTTTGCACCACTTTAGACATTCTGTGGACACATTATGTTTGAAAAATTGTTTTGACGAAGAAGTTGTAGCTATGAACCTTAAAGCTGCATCACGACAAACAAAAGCACTTTTATTGTCCAGTTGTTCTGCCTTATTGTGATAAAGACACATTTTTACATGTCTAGTCGACAAAATCTCTGCTGTGCCTTACTATAAACATGAATTCTACATAAACCCCATCAAGTTGTGTTTTATGATCTTTGTATATCTGGTGTATATTTTCTTTTGCGTAATGTGAAACATAAAAAACAATGATAATAAAAAGAAACATAATTTTAAAACAACTTCTATGACTCTTTCATGTTGAACATGTGAAGTGGTTTAGTGTAAAAATCATACAAAGTTTATTTTGCATTTATTGTACAAATGCATTCAACAAGGCAAAACACTGACTGTGTGAATTCTTCTAAAATTAATTATTCATTAAAATAAAACATTCATTTCTAAATTCTGAGAAAAAAAAACTACAGTGGAAATATAAATCTTCTGATTATTCCATCAAATGTTGACATCTTCTTCCAGTAACCTTGCACAAGGCTTTAAATAACAAAGTCTTAAATAAAGCAGTTGTTGTAAAAACTCTGTTTCAGCTGTAAATACATTATCATCCCACACTGTCTCCCAAAAACAAAATGATCTCACTTTCGTCACAGCTCATGTGCTCTTTCTCAACTTCACATGACTAATATCTGTGTTTTAAAGCATGTGCCTTTACCTCTTACTAACTTACCGCTTATAATGGGAATAAATCTTACATAATGCTCTAAACACAGTGTGGGAAGCCGCAGGAGTCCTGGACTCAAAAGCCACACCTAATGCAAGAGCTTTGTGTCATTGTCCTCATGCAAGACGCAGCGTGAGCCAAGGGTCAAGGAAGCAATATGGTCCAGCATTGTCTTGCGTCATAAACATTGCAGGCTTAGAAAAGACATTTCACACGTCTGCATTTAATGGCAGCAGAGGGCTTTATTACAGCCTGTGAGTATCCAAATCATTATCTGCTGCCATGATGGGATTTATGTTTTGACAGCAGATCATTCACTGCAAGGCTTAACATATATGGCAGTAACCTGCACTAATGCATACTGGAGGTATACTGGGACTGTGGAAGACTAGCAAGCAGAGCAAGAAGAAAGAAATGAAAGGATTACTTCAAAGTTCTGACCCTATTTCTCTTGGACAATTAAAATGTTAGATGGTTGTTGGTTAATGAGCAGTTGGGTGCATAGAGCATTTCAGATGACTATGATCTTAGATCCCAGTGGGGAAGAACGCTTATGTAATTACAGTGCCTTTCTCTCCCTTTGCTGCCTCTGTGCCACCCGCTCATTATCCAATTGAAACACATCCTCGTGCATCACAGCCTCCATTATTGGCTAAATATACATGTAAGGCTTCAGAAACTGGACTTGCTGGCTGCTTGCTTTTGCTGAGTTTGTCATGCAGCTGACTTTACGCAAACGGCCTCGGGTGAACCCAAAAACACAATACTGTTAACTCACTATGAACAAGGTCCTCTGGCTGCAGAGTAAGCAAGTAGCAAGCTTAATAAATGACTTCCACACAAATGCAAAGGGATGAAGGAGTCACAAGTACCTTTCAGGTGTCCAAAATGTCAAAAACACCTCTTTTGTTTCGTCCACCTGTTGAATTTGAGAGTATTTTATCAATGGTAAGGCTCTTTTAAAGCTACATTGGCCTTCCACCTCTTCTGTATCACTTACACATGGGGACAATATGCTGCTTGTCTGATACAATCGATCCTCCCTGTTGGATAAAGACTTGTGTGTAGACTTGGTCTCAGGTAGCAATCGGAGTATCCAATTAGGCAGTGGACATGAGTCAGGCCAAAAGCTAAAAGATCCAGAATAGGACAGAAGGCCTTTCTTTACACTCTTTGGGCCAAAGTACCTTCATCTACACCATACCAGCTGATGGCACTTTCATAATCATTTCCTTGGTGGGATAGTAAGCTAATCATTACACTTTTATTACCTTAAATGAGGGGTGTCAAACTCTGGTCCTTCATGGCAGCTATCCTGCAGGATTTTGTTGTTTCCCTGTTCCAACACACCAGATTAAAATCAAATGAATCAAACAGCTTCTTATCAACCTCCTCACAATGACCCATTATTTAAGTCAGGTGTGTTGGACAAGGAAAATAATGAATACCTGCAGGATAAGCGGCCTTTAAGGAGTTTGACACCTGTGCCTTAAAGCCCCAATCACTGTGTTTTGATGAGTAACAGATTACATGTACTGACATAACAACAACGATAGATGAAGATTATATGAAAACAAAAGATTATATTGCTTATAGCCATATAAAAAGTTAATTGCAGTGGTAAACCATGGTCTGCAACTGAATTCCGTCTGAACAGAGAATAATTTTTTACTGTTTTTGATTAAATTCTCATGAATCTCAACTGTGCTTATGACCACTGAAAATTTAGGAAAAATATAACTATTTACTCTAGAAGAAACGTACTATGAGTATTTTCTTTTCAAGTAGTTTCAAATTTATATTCACCCTCTAATGAGGACTACAGCTTTTCTCACCGTTTATTGAAATTACAGTTAAGCTTTAAAAAAATGCACCGCTTAATAAGAATGGCAAAATAATCATTCATGTCTTTAGTTTTACACAATTATTCCATCTTCACTAACTGCAACAGCAAAATCAGTCTTTTACATTGACGTGTGCAATAGTAATATAGGACATTAAAATAAATTCATATTTAAGTTTAATATGCCTAAACTACACTTTTATTATTTTCTTTAAAGTTTAGTGTTGTGCCAACTGAAGTGTGTGAATGCCTCCTTCTACCTTATATAAGTATATAAGTAATAAGCTAAGTCTTTGAGACTGTGCCAGTTTGCCTGTGGTGTTAAAATAAAAGCGTTGCCCCTCTTCACAAGGCTGACTTTATGATACCATGTTGCATTAACTACTGGCTAAAATGTGCACCTGGGACTAGCCTTAAACCCATAAACCTTCACTATAGGTTTCTGTATTTTTTAGACTTGTGCAGCATGCCCCACATGTGTGCTCTAAAACAGGGTGGAGGATGACGGATTGAACTGTATGACCACATTTCTTGTGTTCTTTGCATCGCCTCACTTGCAAAATGGGCATTTTTAGGTGTAATAAGAGGTTAAGGCTGCAACGTTGTATTGCTCCCTCCCTCAGTAGACTGTTTTATTGAAATTGCAAAGTTAACCGAGCCCAAGATTTGCTTTTGCGGTTCATTGTCTGCTTCATTTTTCCTTGCATGTTTAAACAAAAGGCAGTGGTTTAACCAACCACAATGCAACTCCATTGCCAAGTTCTAAAGACAGGTGATGCTGCTCCCTCAGACTTACAGATGACATCACTTGAAGCTAAAATTATACGTTAATCACTGAGATTAACAAAACCTTTGGGTATGCTGTAGCTGGGAAGTTGTTCATTTAAAGATTTTTGAGAAAAAAAAAGTCTTTTTTATGCTATTTTAATCAGAGTAAATATGAGTGAAGGGAATACAGATGTTATACTGGTCACAGATATCAGATCTTTGCTAATGAAGTGTATGCAAGTGAGTTATGATTGCAAAATCTGGACTTCAAAAGGATACCATGTGTTTCGAAACTTTTGAGAGAAAGTATTTTTCAATTATTTTCTTCACTAACTCTTTCACAGAACAGTGAGCTTCCCATATTTATCCCTGGAAAAGCATACAATGTGTGCTGCTATGATTGGCAAAATGTAGGCTTATATCAACCTTTTTAGGACTATAAAAACTCACTGCACATATTTTTCTGATAATAAAAACATTTTGTAATTATTTCCCATTTACTTACATGTTATGTAGTCTCACCAGATTCTAATTTCCAGCAATCCCTATGTTTTGGCTATGCTGGAACAAAGTACAATAACACAAGAGAGCAAGGTCTTCCTACTCTAAATTCTTAATCTCAATATCCCTGTTTATTAATTAAGTATATTAATTACCTGTTTGTCTTAAATGGGCTGTGGATTTTTTTTTTTTGCCTAATTAAGAAATAAAAATGTTTCTTTATAAATACAAACTACCCTCCATTGTCAAATTAGAAATAAATACTTGAAATTGTTTTTGGGGAAGATTCATAGTTAATCTCTTCAGAAGAATAGTTATATTACAATACATTTAATGCTATTGTAATGCAATTTTTTTAAAAAAAAAGCTTTAAAATCTCATTGTTCACATACAGTATAATAAGGTCCGTTAGCAGTAAATTAGCTCCCTCTGCTGGTCAAAATAAGTAATTACAAACAAGATTGATAGCTGTCGAATCGTTTCAGAGAAACATCAGACCATCCTCACATTCCCTGCTGAAATTTAGAAAACCACAAGAAAAAAAACTGAATTGGACTCAAATTGATCTTTGAAAAAAATCAATTATAGCATCCTGAGCCTTTGCTGCGAACAAATGTTATGACAAACCAAATAGGCCTAGTTGTCATTATGAAAGGCATCTATAATCCGAAAGAAATCTAGAGGAAAAAGACATTCAGAAAAAGAAAGAAAAAAAAAAGAAAAAAAAAAAAAAAAAAAAAAAAAAAAAAAAAAAAAAAAAAAAAAAAAAAAAAAAAAAGAAGAAGAAGAAGAAAAAAAAAAGAAGAAAGAAAGAAAGAAAGAAAGAAAGAAAGAAAGAAAGAAAGAAAGAAAGAAAGAAAGAAAGAAAGAAAGAAAGAAAGAAAGAAAGAAAGAAAGAAAGAAAGAAAGAAAGAAAGAAAGAAAGAAAGAAAGGGAATTCATTTATGGGCTTATCAATTTGTCCAGTAGGCTGTTGTGAGGAAGCGGACCCAACTGTTGATTATCTAAAACACTGAAACACAAAGGGACAAGTAAATCATCCAACAAGTAAAAAAACAACCAAAAGTTTACACAGAATATCCACAAATTGAACGGCAGGCGATGCAATCAGCAAAAGAAAACAGAGAGCAGAAAGAAAGTGAAGAGAAAACAAGGGAATAAATCGGAATAAACTCAACTAAATAAACGAAGCCACAACAAACATACAAACAAAAGTAGGCTGCTAAATGACTAGACTAACTAAGAACACAAAGATTATGACAGGATTCCATTATAGCCTATCCAAAAAAATTTGCTTTTAAAATAATTGAACTTGACGTAATCTGGAACAAAAGATCAAAATCAAGATATTTACGATTAGACTAGAGCTCATACTATGAAGTTATGATGGAAGGATTGGAAGGAATGCTAAATTAATCCTTTACTGACGCTGGCGGAGGATTTACAGCAGCTTTCATCATTCACTTCCTTACTAAGGGCTCGTTTACAGTGATACTCAGCAATTCACGAGTCACGAGACGCGCAGACAGCTGGACCACATGGAAGGACCACCTACTCAACTGCGTCCACTACAGAAGCGGAAATACGTCGGTTCCTTGTGTCCACACAAAGCGGAGAAGAGAAGCCGGCTCCTCACCTGACACCTAGAAGCAGTTGGAGACGCTGAACAGAGCCATGAATAACGGCACGCAACTTTCCTCGTGGAAGGAATGTTTCCTGGTGAAGCGGATCCGCATGTTGGTCCCTGTAGGTTTCAAGGGGGAAATAATAGAGCTGTCAAAATTGTCCGGACCTGTGGTAAGTGTCCTTTATTACCAAAAAAAAAAAAAAAAAAAATGTAATCTAAATAAAACAACTGACTAATATTTATTGCTAATATTAAAGCTGTACCTTGCTGAATGTAGGGGGGTCAAATAGTGTCAAAGACTAAATGGTGTCTCAGCTGCTTTTTAAAAATTCATCTTAAATTTCTTCCTCAGATTATTGCCCAGCTCATGATTTTTTCTGTGAGTTTTGTCAGTACTATTTTTTGCGGTCATTTGGGAAGGACAGAGCTGGCTGGAGTAGCTCTGGCTATAGCGGTAAGTAAAGCGATGATAACTTGAAACTCATCACGCATTCAGGCACAATCTCACAACAAGTCTACATTTGCAGTCGTCCTCAAACTTATTTATACCCTCCCATTAAATAAGAAAAAAAAAATCAGCTGTCAGTGAAATTAGCTCAAATTGACAAAAGTAATGATAAATAAACATTTTAATGAACATTCTGACGTTGATTTTGAATTGTGGTATAATAGAAATATTAAAAACAAACAAAAAATAAAACAGGTCGACAAGCATGATGCGGCTCCTGAACTAAAATTTTGTTGAGTAATACTTTGAGGCAATCACTGCAATCAGGTGTTTTTTAACATTCAATAAGACTTGTACACCTTTTAACAGGCCCACTGCTCATGACCAAGGTGCTCTGATTTGTCTTTAACAGTTTTGTTTGTTTCTTTTTCATTAATATTCTGTTCAAATACAATTCAAAAGCAAAATTTCCTTTCACTAAATAATAATTTTGTAAAATCTTATTTATTATTACTTTTTTAAGTTTCTTGTAATTTGAATTACTACTACTATTTGTGGACGGCTGTAATTGTTTCAGTCCACACTCTGACTTCATCCATTTCTCTGTTACATTTGAAGATTTTGAGGGTGGTGTTAAGATGTTCTGAAACAAATGTTTGTTGGACAGTGCTGTTGTACTTGTACTTGTAATAACTTGTCCAGTTGAATGTAAGTTTAACTCAGCTGTGTCTTTTGTTATATCCACAGGTCATTAATGTTACAGGTATTTCCATTGGCGCCGGCTTAGCATCAGCATGTGATACTCTGATGTCCCAGGTATAAATTTTCACCCATCAGTGAGCATTTTTGACAAGTGCTGCCAAGACTCTTGAATGGAAATGTTTTCCTTTTTTCCTAGACGTATGGGAGCGGTAACCTGCTGAGAGTTGGAGTCATTCTGCAGCGGGCGATCCTCATTTTGTTACTGGCTTGTTTCCCTTGCTGGGCCATCCTCATCAACACAGAGCCCATTCTGTTGGCTGTGAAACAAAATCCAGAAATAGCCAGGTCAGCTGTCCAATAATAAACCTTTATCTTCAGCTTTCATGTATTTCTGATTTATTCTTGCTCATTCTGATGGAAAATGTCTGTGTAGGATGTCTCAGATGTATGTGAAGATCTTTATGCCAGCACTTCCTGTGAGTATGTCCACCTTTCACTGCAACTCATCAGACCAAATCTGTGAGCTAAATTAAGGTAGAAATTATATGTGCTGAACTTGGAATGAACACTTCTCTTGTTTGCCTCACTGTCACCTTCTTGACTGATGCTGGACAGACATCAGTCACAACCATATCCATGTGATCCATATCGACTATTTAGCTGGCTGCTTGCATTACGCCTGTTAACTTTCACAGTATAAATGGTATTAAAATTTATTTTGCAATATAAAAATGAGCTTTTACCAGTCAGCCATAAAGCAATTTCCATGCATCTGGATTATTTGATGATTAGAAAAAGGTGAAATTTTTTTTTGTTCAATTTTACAGAGCGGTTTTATTGAAGGGGTTTTGGATTCAATGTGTCAGAAAATTCTGTCAATCGATGCAAAAGACCAAATTTAACTTGTTTTCAGAGCTAAACCAAACTATAAGTTAAGACGCTCATGAAATATCAACAAATGAACCCCCCCCCCCCACCCCACCACCACCACACACACACACACACACACACACACACACATATGCACTTATTTGTTGAACCCTAAGATGCAGGCTACATAACAATAAATATAATGCAATTCAGTGTTTCTATGGTCACTAAAGTGAAGATTACCAGTTACAATGTATAACAATTATGATGAAAATAGTCCTTTAAAAAAACTAATCCTGTATTTAATAAGATCAGATAAGATAAAGATAAAGATACTTTATTGATCCCCAAGGGGAAATTCATGTTTCAGTACAACCCTTCCAAGACACACAAACACAAGAACATTACAAAACAGGAACAGGCAGGCGGTGGTCACGCAGCCCCTCACAGGGCGCACCTTTGCAGAAAGAAAACGGTAACGTGAGGAAAGGTGGGTTGGTGGTAAAAAAAAAAGAGGTCTCCGAACTCTCCACTTACAGGTGGAGACCTTGGAGACAAAAAAACACACACCAATAGTACATAAAAGCACAAACTCAGCCAGTCACAACATGGACACATGGTGGGCAGGAAGGGAGGGGTTAGAAGGGCGGGTAAAAAGAAGGACCAGCCGTGCAGTGGGATGTGCGCATCAGTGTCATGTAGATGAGTGTGCGCAAGCGAGAGACAGCGGCTCACACACAGTACGTAGATGATAGGAACGGCCTTCAGAGAGTCCCAAACTGCTCACGTGGAGAGAGGTGGGGGGGGGGGGGGGGGGGGGTGTTGGTTGCAGAGCCTCACTTCTGCAGTTTCTCCAAGGACATTTGGGAGTTAAGGAGCAGCTACAAGGCCGCTCCCGGGGACCAGATTGAGATAAGGAGATAGTTTGGGTCCAGGCGGAGGCATGTTTCCGTCTGCCTGTAAAGTCTTCAGCAGGTCTCAGAGGCGACCAAATCAGCCAAATTTGTGTTAATTACCCCCAATCCGAGTCTCCAACTGCTCCAGGTGGAACCCAACATCCTTTATGCTGTCAGACATCGTCCCCAGTTTGTCCCACAGGGCATCCACGTGAGTCAACGTGCACAAAGTTTGAGTCTGAGTGTTGATAGCTCGGAGTAACAGCTCGGACGGCCGCCTGCCCACAGCTGCCGTCAGCTTCAGAATTTCCCGATGAACCAGGTACCCGACAGCTCCAATCAGCAGGAACCCAGTTATCATAAATCCAAACATGTACAGGTCTTCAGTGTGACCTGCTGGGACCGTCCCGTTCGGACAAGATGCCGCCCCCTGCACCTTGTCTCTGCGTAAAAAAATATTATCCGTTGTGTTGAGAGACCAGCCGACCAGATCCATAGTTGAAGTTTTAGGATTTAGGAGAAAAATGCAGAGAGAGGCTCAGAGGAGTGACAGGACAAAGATTGCAGGGAAAACAGGGAGGAAGGGAGCTTTATAGAAAAAAAACAATATCTACAGTTATAATATATTAATAACATATAACACCACAGAACTTTCTCAGCTCAGTTAACAGATATTCTCAAACACTGTGTCTCATTAAGTATACGAGGCATCACCTTGTTGAATTTTTATCTTTTTTTTTGCTGAAATTTCAAAGTGTGATAAAAAAAACACCTACTGAATGTTTGAGTCTGAAGGGAGACATGAGAGCAAAACTGTCCAAAATCTCAACATTGAAAAATGGTATTGCATGTTAAGACGATGCAGATTATATTGCGTGTACTGTAAGCAGAGTTATGATGCAGAGCACAATGTGAGATCGTACTGAAGCCAGTTCCCAGACTTTCTGAGACGAGCTGAGATATATTTGCCAACATCTGCTACGTTTCTCAGGCTCTTAGCAACACCACTAAAAATGTCACCCCTGTAACATGATTGGAGAAACACCAGTGACTAAAAGTAAACCTCACACTGAACTACATAACACCAGATCATTTATTAAACACCTTAAAACAGAACCAAAGAAGCAAAGTTTGACCAGTTGTGGGTCTCCAGTTCTGTTTGACCCAGTTCTAAAACCATAACTATTGAGACCAGTGGAGAAGACTAATTGATCACTCATTTACTTAAAAGAAAACACGGAATAAAGGGTGTGAAAAGGTGATCACTGAGGCGTCACATGGGTTGAGTAACAGAAAACTCTGCAGAAAGTTCCTGTGGGCAACTTTGCATCTGCGGTTTTGTGCAATCATCTGAGTGTGCGTCTTTAGCTACGCTTTTTATTCTTTCATCTCATAAATAGAATCTACAGCTCAATTAGATTAGCTGATCAGATAAAGCTCTTTTCACTTTCTTGGATGCTCCCTACACTGCGACATCTGCGTGGAGTTTAAACACTCTGCACATGTTCACATAGATTCACAGCTCACAGAAATCCAGCAAGAAAGAGCTGATAATCCATTTCACTCTTCAGGCATCATGTGCAAGATGTGATGGCAAGGGCTTTCCTTCATACTGGTTTAAAACCAGTGTTTCTTGTAAAGCACATCCAAACATGCTTAACTTAGAAATAAGTGTTTAATTTTCTGTTGTGTTCCAGGCTTCATTCATGTTTTCATTAGAGTCAAGATATCTGCAAAACCAGGTAGGTCTGTCTTTTCCCCTGATGAGCTGATACACTTACATTTTTCAAATAAAAGTGGGTTGAAAAACTGCCTTTTACACTACTCACAAAAAGTTAGGGATATTCAACTTTCGGTTTTTGGAGAACAGAATGATGCAAAATAAATATTTAACCGTTGAACAATGTACATGTGCATTGAAAAGTTTAGAGAAAATTTAATTCAGTTCACCTGGAACGGTTGAAGTGGATCTTAGATTCATTCTGACATCATACAAAAAGCCAGATATCCTTAACTTTTTGTGAGTTTTGTATTTGCCACCTTTTATCCACAATGTTATAAAGTGGATAAAATATGCAACAATTTCTGCTATCTTGTGTATTGTTGTTGAGTGATTGAAATACTGATATTTCTGCTCTCACACCACTGCAGAATGCCACATTATATTATTGCATCCATAAAGCTAAAAACTTCTGATAGTCATTAATTCTCTTTTTATCATGTAATAATTAATATGTCTCAAATTCTCACTTCATCTACACCTGCTAAGAACAGTACTAATTTTCTTTTAGGGCATCATATGGCCACAGGTCATCACAGGCTTTGTAGTCAATATCCTTAACGCTCTCATCAACTATATCTTTATCTTTGCCTTACATATGGGAGTAGCGTGAGTATGTTTTACCGTGTTGCACATAACCTTGCCAGTACTATAGTGGGGCTAGAATCATGTTAATAAATACTACACAATGGAATACTCTACAGAGGGTCTGCTCTTGCCAATACCATCTCCCAGTTCTCCATGGCTGCTATTCTCTACGCTTACATCATCTGGAAAGAGCTTCACAAAGCAACTTGGGGAGGTGAGTCATGTGCAGAATAGATAATTGTGATTCTTAAAGTCGACATGATATATTGGGCTCCTTTTTTCCACAAGTTAAAACATACTATCTTAATTAAATCTGTATGACAGGCTTTGGTCAAAATTAGGGCAGAAACAGTATCACTGCACCCATTTTAACCATGAGTTTATAATTTCATGGAGCAGCCATCTAAATGGAGCAAGCCCATTTAGCAGGAAGAGACTGCCTCTTTTGAGTTTAGTTATACGTTTGCACGTTATTACTTTCTGAGAAAACATGCAGTGGGTAACCTAAAGGTTTAATCTGGTACACAGCAAAGAGCCTGCTTGGCTGGCTTTTTCATTCTAAAAAAATGTCTCTTTTTCCCCATTTGCAGTTAAGCCAACAATAGTTGGAACAAATTTTTTTTGGACAGTGCTGTTGTATTTCGTTACAAATGGAAAACCAGTATTTCTTACTTCTGATTGGGAATAGAAATTAAGAAAAGTTGGATTTTCTTTGTACTGCTAGCATCATCGCCTTACGTCTCAGGTTTTGTGAGCTTTTTAAGTGCTGATCAGAATTTGTCAGCAGCGAAGCAAACAAGGTTTTAACTTTTTACTTTTTAAAGGTGATCCTGCAAGTTTAATTCCTCCCCGCCAGTAGGTGGAGCACTAACATTCACTTGCTCAATTAACATTAACAACATTACAGAATCGGCTAGCCATTAATTAGCATTAGCAAATGTTTAACTTACATGTCCAGGAGGAGAGTGGTAACCTCCACATGGCATTCACCTTTGCTAATTTCACTCTCACTCTCATCCTCATCCTGCTTTGTTTTTTGTCCGCTTGAATTTGAGAAATGTAAGGCAAGGAGGATGCTATTTCCACACATAGCATTCGGGATAGCACTCAAGAATCCCAACATTGGCATGGTAACCAGATGTAAATATTTACTTTTTAGGCCCGTCAAAATTGATAAAACAATTATTTATATGCTATAAAAAATTGGAGTTACAATTATTACAGTACACCATACTGTACCTCTCTGGATGTTCTGTAGATGTTTTTCTTTTTTAGTTAGTTAACGGGGGGGTTCTCTATACTCTACAGGCTGCTGTGCGCCCCCAATGCATGCTGCGGCAGTACAGCTGAGAAACGCAGCCTACTACCTATGTAGACAACAACAAACTGCAATCCGCGAAACTATGACTCTCGTTCAAAACACCCACTGTGTTCATGTCCGTTTGCTAGCATGAACGCAGCATCAGTGTAACGCTCAATTCCTCCTCACTGCACCACGATTACTTTTCAAAGGCATTACCTCGACCTGAGCCGACAGTTCTGGTGTCTGTGGTGAGTTTCTGTGGTTTCCTATACTGTCACGCTTCTACTGAATATAAAAACATGGCGACACACCATGGCAGCCCCAACCGAGCCTGCCAGTTCAATATATAAATGATATGAACAGCAAATTCAGAGCACTTTAGTTTGTTGATGGGAGCGATCACTGATTAATGGAAAAACACTTCAACGAAACAATCAATTTCTGTGAATAGATAACAGAAGTTACACAATGTCCCTTTAAGGTCTAAAAGTTGAGTTGCAGGTCTTTAATATGTTTCATAGTTGCAGGTCGAAATTTAGAATTTTTTGGAAATTCTATGAATTTTAATACTTCAGGGCTAAGCAGACCCGACGCAAAGCAGAGGGGTCTGCATTCCCCCTGTCGGTCAGTATTTCCCCATAATGACCTGCGTTCCATACATTATCCCTTACATAAAGAGCCATTTTTCCAAGCAGTCAAACATCTACACACAGCAACAGAAATGAGCTACTCTGCACAAAAAGGTGAAACAGGGCAAGCCTTTCTCTGACTGTGAATTATTTGTAATACTGTTGGATAGAGGTGGAACATACGCTGTCTGTGCTTTAATTTAAATAGATATGTGACTCCATGATTGCTTACCAAAGTTGATGTGTTGTTTTTAGTATTTTTAGAAGAAAGGCTGCTTATAACCATGTTTCCTGAGGGGAGCCCAGGACTAATAACTCAGATACAGGCAAACAATCAGTGTTGTAAAGGGACTTTATTGACTTGTTGAAATGAATTCACTCATGTATAATCAAGCTATCGAGTCCAAAGGTCAAAGCTGGAAAACAGAATATAGGCAGTAGGTTAAATCAAGCCCAGAAGACTTGGCCTGAAAGAAGCAACAAAGCATTAACTGGTAACTGGTTACAGGGAGTTTTAGAAAATGCTCGCTTAAAGGCAGAGTGGATGATGTTTTCTAGGAGCATTTTTTACTATATTGCTTAAAGTCTTCTTCACACCCCGATTGCAGACAATTAAATGTTCTGACACAAAAGTTAAAAAAATAAATCACCTGTGGAACGTACGGACTGGAAAAACCCCATCCAATGAAATGAATTTCATTGGATGGGGTTGTGAACGGCCAGTGCTGATTGACTGAATGATTATTATGTCCATCAAACTCGACTGCCATTAGTCGTGTGCACGTTCCTCACGCGAGTGTGTGTGCGCTCACAACTCGCCGTGAGCATCTCACAGTGCAGACGAACTGAGACAAACATGGCTGCTTGCTGCTCTTATCTATGCCACTGTTTGCTCCTAAAAAGAAAAAATGGATGTGGATCAAGTCATGGAGGCGTTGGTGTTTGCAGTGAGGATGTTTTATGCCACAGAAGAAGTTGGAGGTGAGATAATTATCACTTTTTGAAAACGTGGTTCCTCTGCTGCTTACTGGGAAGCTTGTTCTCGGTTATATTCGCTGACAACTATCGCGCACGCGTTCCTGTGCTCTGGAGGTGTGGTTTCGGGGGGTGTATATTTTTTCAAATTTAGCTTGCTGGAACCGTTTTTCCAGGATCCCCTACCCTGCCTATAACACTGAATAAAATATCAGATTTTTGTGTTCTGTTGGGACAAGCAGATTCTACAGTCAAACGTTTATGCTTTGACTGCACATTATGTGAACTTTATCCAATTTATGTTCAGTTACGTATAATCTTTCTGTCTGAACTTCCACTGCATTTGTTTTGTGTATATGACGCCCTTTCATTGCCTTTTGTAGGCTGGTCTAAAGAGTGTCTCCACGACTGGGGCTCATATGTCCATTTGGCTATCCCTGGCATGGTCATGTTGTGTGTTGAATGGTGGACATATGAGATTGGAGGGTTTCTGGCAGGTAACATCAGTGGATATGTTATTAGTTGTGAGGCATCTATATTTAGTGAATCTGGTCTTAAATCTGATGGCTGTCTCATTTCTTTCTTAAAGGGTTAATAAGCGAAGTGGAGCTTGGGACTCAATCAGTTGTGTACGAATTGTCAAACATTGTCTACATGGTGAGCTCTCATAATAAAAAGCATTTCCGTCAACGTCAACAAATTCTGAATTTAAAAGAAAATCTCTATGTGTGAGATGAGTTATGTGTTGATACAGCATGTGCTTGGTGCTATTCATTTATTTGTTTGTTTGTTTATTTATTCATTATAGTTCCCCATGGGTTTCAGCGTGGCTGGCAATGTGAGAGTTGGAAATGCTTTAGGAGCTGGAGAAACCGAGCAAGCAAAGCTGTCTGCAAAACTCACAATGATCTGTGCAGGTTAGTAAATAGGCTACTGAAAAAAGTCTGGTTTTAATCTGATATTGAAGAGGGGGGTCATGTCATTCTTAGGCACATAATTCCCTTTTTACTGTCACAGTCAAATAACTGTATGCATAAAAAACACCCTAAAAGAAAAGTGACATCACTCCAATGTCTGTATCTAATGCTTTAAAAATTCACCGCTGTCCGTTTGAGATGCTTTTTGGTTTTTTTTTTTTTTTTTTTTTTTTTTTTTTTTTTTTTTTTTTTCTTTTATAAATGAACAGAGAAGGAAAAAAGAATGGAAATATATGTTTAAAATTTTTGTATAATAAGCGGGTTTTTGAGAAAAGGATATAATAATATCATATTTAATTTTTATTTTTATTTATTCATTTTTTTATATAATCATTCATCAACACCAACAAAGAATGAAGGAAGAGGAAAGGAAAGAAAGGGAAAAAAGAGAGAGGAAGAAAGAGGGGGGGAAGGAGGGGGGGAGGAGAGAAAAATCAGAAAAAAAAGAAAAAGAGGAAGGGGAAAAATGAGATGCCTCCTGCTGTTTTTGACACAGCAACTCCACTCATCACAACACTCTCATGCTCTGGTGGGGCAGAACTTGGCAAGAGAGGGGGGGGGCTTTGTGGTATTGGCGGTGCTATGTAGTACCAGCCATTTTAGCAGCCATGTTGGTTTCCACAAGAGATTCAGGGATTCCTCAGATAATGCATGAATGAGTCAAAGTAACCCGTGGGGCATGTTTTATGGGAAGGAAATGACATGATAACAAAATAAAAGCAAAAAAAAAAAAAAAAAGGCAATTTTGCATGTTACCCCCAGATTTTTTTTTTTTTTTTTCTACATGTTTTTGGTCACAAAAGCCAAATTATGTTGAGCATGATTTACTTATAAAAGCAAGAAAAGAGTAAAACATTCAAGAACGTGAACACTTTTCAAATGCTGTTCATCAGCTGATCAAAAGTTTAGGACCATAGCCTTATAAAATCAAAATCTGTCCAAAAATCTGACTTTCATGACATTTTCCTCTCTGCATTCACTCTGTCATGATCTCCTGATGAGAAGGGGGAAAAAAATCTGCCTTTGAGCATGGCAGGATTGTTGAGCTGCACAAACAAGGTCTCTCACAACGCACCATCACTGCTGAGGTTGGACAGTAAAACTGTCACTTTAAATGTCATAAAAGATCTTGAGGGTTATGGGATAAAAAAGACAAGTGGTAGACACAAGAAAATTTCATTACACTAAGCTGATGGATCAAATGGACTTTCTATGAAGACACAGGCCAATCCTCAACCCATGTTAAGATCCTTAACTAATACTGACTGCAGCCCAATAACAACAGGACTGTGAGAGAAGGGCTTTAAGAGCAGAAAGCATTTTCAAATGCCTCCTCCCAGATCACAAATTTGCCTGTTTGGACTTTGCAAGGGACCACCAAACATGGACACTGAAAGGTGGAGGAAAGTTTTATTCTCTGATGAGGAAAAAAAAGAACCTGGATGTTCCTGATGACTTTCAACATTACTGACATGACAAGGAGATCCCACTGGAGATGTTTTCTACCTGTCACAGTGGAGGAGGCCCCAGCATGGTCTGGGGTGCATTTTCCTTCAATGGAAAGATGGAGCTTCAGACTTTAAACTGTTGCTGGCGATGCTGAGATGTTGTAGGCACCATCTCTGTTGACTGACGGCCCTCGTCTATGTGGTAATGGCTGGCTCTTTCAAAAGGACAACGTTGCACTGCGCAACACTCACCAAACTAAGGATGCCTTCCAGGAGAGGAATGTCAATCTTGCATGTTGCCTGCATGTTCCCCTGATTTAAATCCCACTGAGAATGTTTGGGGATGGAAGGCAAAGGAAGTTCACAAGAATGGACGTCAATTCCAGACAGTGGATACCCGTGGTGATGCCATCTTTACCACATGAAACAAAACATTCCCACCACCCTCCTGGAAACACCAATATTAAGCATGCCTGAATGATTTTTTGGAGTCATCAACAAGAATGGTGGAACTACTTGTCTTGTACACAACACTACTCACTACTGAGTCTTTTTTTAAAACATTAATTTTTTTTTGGGGGGGGGGGGCTATGGTCTTAAACTTTTGATCAGCTGATGAACAGCTTGTTTTAGTTTAAATAGTTTCCAATACAAAGCCTACTTTCTACTTTTTTCACTTGGTCCTGTTTCTTCTTCTCGTTTGCATTTTGAAGCTCTACTTACAACCTGTTCTGATCATCCAACCAAAGTGCGAATCCATGTACTTTTTCTTTGCGGTTTTGCAATGTTATTCAGGATTGTGTATGATAACTGAAGAATTTCATAACACTTTGACATGAACATGAGCAGAGAAAGCAACACTCTCCCTTTCCCTTGTTATCTACTCATGAGATGCCCTTTAGCAGGGAATCCAGGAGACAGTGATTGTCCTTACTGATATTGTCAGACATGCTGTGGCAGAAAATAACAGACATTTAAAGATGTTGCTCTTTGCTACAGGGTCAGTGTCTATCTGCTCTGCAATTTTCATTGGAAGCCTGAAGGATCACATCTCTTATGTCTTTACAAACGATGAGTAAGTGCATTTCTCATATTAACCTCAGCTGTTACTGTGTAAAAAAGACTTTCAAGGTGTGTTAAAAGTTATTCAAACAGAATTGACCTCTGCTGTTGGAAAGATAACTTGGCCTCTTAAAGACCTTTCACCATTACATCAGTCTTTGGCTACACAGAGATCTGAGACAGTTGAGTTTTCTTTTACATATTAACTTGGTGTAAAGGTTCATTTCAGTTGACTCTGCACATTGTACAACACACAGATTAAGAGTATGGTTATAAGTTGTCATACACAGAATAATGCTAAAATAGAGTATAAAAAATGTTTTTGTTATTTTTGTACTTTTATTTTTTAAACTATGAAAATGTTGAATTTGAGTCTTTTTTTTTCAGACAAATAAGAGAAAGGGTTTCAGATGTCATATCTTTTTACGCTCCATTCCTCATTCTAGATGCGCTTTCTGTAAGTCTTGCCATTTGTCCAAACATCTTATGATCATAAACAATGCATTTTAAAACAATCCACTTTTACTTTTATTCTCTGCATATGACTAGGCTGCATGTGGAGGCATTATAAGAGGAACAGGTAAACAGAAGGTTGGAGCAATTTGCAACATTGTGGGATACTATGGCATCGGTTTTCCACTGGGAGTGCCACTGATGTTTGCAGCAAAATTGGGAATCTCAGGTAAGATTTTCAGCTTTTATGAAGACAGTTCTAGGGTTGCCTTGCTGTGAAACACACATTTTTGATTCTCGCGTCATTTAACTTTTCATAATCCTCAGGTCTGTGGATCGGCTTGGTTACCTGTGGTTCACTGCAGTGCACATTTCTAATCATTTATATGTCCAAAATGAACTGGAAGACGGCTACAGTTGAGGTGAGTATTAAAAAGTAAATATTTCCATTTTATGTGACCCCAAAACACCTTTGTTATGCGGAAAGATTCGCACACTGTTTTTCCTTACAGGCTCAGATTAGAGCAGGGATCCAAGACAGCTCTGCTAATGCAGGTAAGAAAAACTTTTCAGGTGAGCTTTTTTCCTTATGCTGTTCAGTATGAGAAATTATTCCTACCATGTAACTGAGGCAAAAGCAAGTTCAAGGGAAATAACGTAAAGATCAAATATAGAGGAGAAATGTCAGATTAAAGGGCTTAAACTTAAATCACTGTTCATGTGCATTTTAGATGTAAGCCTGTTGTAACTGATCCATTGATCCAGTATTGACTAAGATTGTCCAACTGCTTGTTTCTTCTGAAATCGTACTTCCTTAAACATGCTTAATCATAGGACAGCCTTTAAGCTTGATAAGCATAAAGGCTGAAAGATTAGAGTTTACATGCTGTATCCTGCCTGTGTTCTGATTGAGGTCGTAAGACCGCTTTGCCTTGTGTCAGGAAAAGGTTGTGGTTTTGATTAACTATTAAAAAAAAATCAACACATTGGTTCCCAGTGAATTTCTTGCGATAGGAAAAATTGTTTAATCCGACTGATGTTTTGTGTGTTGTGCCATCTTGCAGCGCTGCCATTGCTTAGGGTGCTAGTCCTAATTACCTCATATCTGCCAACATGGAAAGCAGTGTGAATATCTGGACTTACAGTGTCATTCCTTTATTCATGAAATAAATGTCTGTGATCTTTTTGTCCACTTATTACAACAATTAAAGTTTTCCTTTGCTGTTCCAAAAGTCCTTCCAGATTTCCTCAATATTGTTAAGAAAATAGTCCGATTTTCATCTGTTGTAATTACACATGTACAGAAATGTCACTCTAAGCAGTGGCGGACGATCTACTTGCGGTGTATTACTTACTAAAAAGAAGTATTCCTTAAGTACATGTCATTAAGTATACTCAAGTATACTAAAATATATCCCCCAGATGTACTTTTATTTACCAAGTACACTGCTATCAGTGTACTACCAGTATACTAACAAGTGTACTTCTTGGGACTAAATTGGCCCAATTTAAGTATCTAAAAGTATACTTTTAAGTAAAGTAATCTTCTGGTATACTGTGAGTGTACTCGTACTAAAACTTCAAGCTTACTTTTATTTTTAGAAAGTACACTTTTAAGTAAACTGAAAGTAATCTTCTAGGTATACTGTTAGTTTACTCGTATTAAACCTTTAAGCTTACTTTTACTCTAACAAAGTACACTTTTAAGTATACTGAAAGTATTCTTCTAGCTATACTTTTAGTTTTCTAGCAGTAAACTTCTCAATGCCCTTTTAGTTTAAGAACATGTACAGAAAGTGACCTTTTAGGTTTGCTATGAGTTTACTGATAATACGCTTATAGTCCACTGTTTAGTGTTTAAAAATACATTTTCAAATATACTGAAAATTGCCTTATTATACCTCTACTCCACCTTGAGTAAAATAAATAGTACAAAATTTGTGTCAAAAATAGATTCAGGTGTTTTATTTGTCTCCACCAAATGGTCCAGTAACATTTATACTCTTAGTATCAGAGAAAACAGTATGTTTGAAAATGTACTATGAATGTACAACTATTAAAGTACATTGTTCAAAAGTTTAAATATAAGTTAAGGCTAAATATGTTAAACTTCTAGTATATTTATTAGTAAATGCCAAGTAAACTTTGTTAAGTATATTTCTGATAAGTACATAAATAGTGAACTGAAAGCATGCTGTCTTATTTAAAGTTTAAAATTAGTATACTCAAAGCATACTTGCATACTACTTTTTGGTAAGTGATGCCTGGATTAGTCTATTCATTCATCATTCTTCAGCAAAAACAACTTCATTCCCAAAGTCATCTCGTCTACTGGGTTTCTAATGAGACATTGGTAGAAGTTCTCTTCAGACTGTGTTAAAATTTCACCGCATGTGCCGCCATCTTGGAGCTAATACACTTGAGACAAACATTGACATGAGGTGTTTAAATAAAGCAAACTTAGTGTCTGTTGAAAAAGATTTCCCTTTTAAACTGATGCACTCTTGTAAGATTATAGTTTTTTAGTTTTTATAGTTTTTAACATAATTTTTTAGTATTTTGTTAATTTGCAAAGTGGAAACTGTTCGTATATAAACATAAATAACAAAAAAAAAAAAAAAAAGATTGTGCAGGTGAGGTAAAAAAAAAAAAAAAACAACTCCATACTTGATGTTTCTCTCTGATTGGTCCAGAAATTTGAGTTTTAAAAAAATAAAAGTCACACTTGAGATGTTGATACTTTATTCATTTGTAAATGATAACACTAAAGTTCTTAAAAAATCTAAACAAACTACACGGAAAGATAAAAGAAAAAACAAAAGAACATCAGATAAAACCTTCATCTAAGGTCCCTAACATGTCTCATTTTTACGTCCAGGTCCCCAACCAGAAGATGCTGGGAACTCACTGGGCCAGACGGAGACCTTCAACTTGGATGGTGCTGAGGATGTGCCTGCAGCAAAAACAGTAGACCAGATCCCCTTTAGGACTCTGGTTCTGCGCAGAGGCCTGGCTGTGGCTGTCATGCTCTTTATCTTGGCTGCTGGAATCATTACAAATTTGTTGATCATTAATCTAGCTACCTGACTCTTTGCAAAGTCTTTTGCACTCAGTGGAGCCATTCTTTAGCCATCAGTGCTGAACATAATGCTGCTGTTGGCATTGCAGGCCAAAGCAGAACAGTGGAGCAACACTAGTACAGATAAGCAGGAAGGAAAGAGAGTTTTACAGTAAGAGGGAAATGATGTAAGATATCAATCTCACACAGCAAGATGTATCTCTGAAACAACACTTTCATGTGGCTCCTTCAATGTGAAGTTCACAGTGACATACTGTCAAAAAGAAGCTAATCAAATAAAGAAGCTGTGACTGAAGCATTGTTATCTTTGACTCACTCTGACTCTTCATGTGAAGCCAGTAGAGTGGGAAAGATATGATCAGGAGTGGATGTTGCATTGATCCAGTCTGTAGTATGGTTGTTTCCAGCAGTTTCTGGCAAGGGAATAAGGAAGTGCACAGTTGCTCCCACAACCAGAAGAACGACTGCTGCAAACACAGCGAATCCTCGCCTGATGATCAGCTGGCTGGTGGAGAGATGGCTTTTCTTCAGCTGCTGGGTCACATGTCCACTCTGCGTCGCAGCAATTTCATCATGCCACTCAGTGCTGACAGACATGTAGCCGTCCCCTGACTGAGTGATAGCAGTCTCTATAAGCTTATTCTCATAGATTATAGGTCATAAACATGTTGTATGATATACAATTTACAGGTTTAGCTGCATACTCACTCTCCTTTTACTTGCTGTCTGTTCAACAGTGCATTCACTGTCTGATAGGCCAGCTGAGATAAATAATGTTGTGTGAGGAGTTTTCTGGGCTCGTTTCAGAGCCTGCAAACAAGCACATGCAGAAACTCAATTAATTTTTCTATGTAAAGTTGATAACTAAGTTCCTCAAAGTCTGACTGCACGATCCTGACAAGACAAGACAGAAGAATACCTAGGGCTGGACGATTATGGAAAAAATTATTATCACGATTATTTTGACTGATATTAAAATCACAATTAATATACATGATTATTCATTGATTTAAAAAAAGAAGTGTTATTGAACCACTAAAACTCAACCTCAAATATAACTTAAAAAAACAACCGGATATAAATTAGAAACAAGAATAAAATAATAATAAATTTAAATAATAATAGCAATAAAAGATGAATACCCAGTCTACTGTATATGCATTCCTGTTCTATACTCCCTGCAATTTGCTTCCTATAACTCCACCAGTCTGTTCACTTCAGTGATGAACGAAAAATAGCATGTAGCATTTACGAACACGCAACATCAATTTTTCTTCGATTACAGTGTTTCTATGATCATGAGAAGGCAAAATTGAAATCACAATCAAAATTCGATTAATTGTCCAGCCCTGAGAATACCTCTTCTGAGATTCTCTCCCAGTTCAGCCTGAAGATGACCATTATGTAGAAGAAAGACTGTAGAATAACACAAACCAGAAGTCCCACCCAAAAACCTGCAAAAAAAGTAAGGAGCCAATTGTGAAACAGGCTTCAACTGGAAAAAAGAGCAGATTTTGGAAGTTAGGAGAAACGTACCTAAAATTCGCAGCTTTGCAACAAACATCAAAGTAACACTAAGAGAGAGCCCTATGCAGTAGTATCCAATGAAATTAGCCACAGCTGGAATCTTCTGTTTGCCCGTGCCCAAGAAGATGCCTGTACACACAGACTGGGATTTAAACGGGCAAATCACGTATCAGTATGGACTCCCACAGACTGGCAATCAGGTCATTAACCACGAATATTTGATAAATGGCATATCAGACATACAGTATATCTACTTCTGCTAAAGCAAACTGTACGACTCACCACAAGGCCGTCGAAAAACTGGAGGAAACAATAAGCATTCATCAAGTGTGACACCAGACCTATGATCTTCCTGAAAAGAAGGTTTGATTATTACATGTCCTTGTAGGTGGTATGGAGGCATAATAACTGTTACTGAAATGTGAGCACAACCACACAAACTCACTTATCAGAGGTGAAGATGGAGCCAATCACTGTTTTAGTAGAGCCAAGCACAATGCCTTCAACAACTGCAAAGCTGCCTGGAAAAAAGGAGCTGAGAAATCTGGCAAACAGTAAAAGAAACAAAATTAGACTTAATATAATCTATGTTATAATAGAAACCTAACAAACCTGCAAGAGTAAGGGAGACCTTGCTGGTTAGGATTGCCCTTGCACTGTCTCCTGCTCCAAGCGCATTCCCCACTCGAGCACATGCTGCAGCTTGAATTCCAAGTGGGAACTATGGAATCAAAATTATGGAAAAAAGCAGAAAGAGAGGTTTCTTAAAGGGATGTTACCCAAATGTAAGACAGGTATCCTCTGACATTCAGCCGATACACAGTACCATGTACGTTATGAATGCCACCATTATCACAGCATGTTGGGCTGCCAGCTCATCCTCACTCAGCATCCCTGATTGTTACAAGCGATGAAAAATAAACACACATGACTTAAAATGGTTTCTTGATTGACATATTATATATATGTGCAGCCAAACGTCTGGATTACCTGCAAAGAATCCCCCAAATTCATAAACCCACCACTCAAAGCACTTCATTAATGTGCTGGGGATGGCCAGCTTCATGTAGGAGCCCCACTCTTGCAGTGATTCCAAGGTCCAGCCTGCAGGGGGAGGAAGATACTCATTTATGTGGGAAGGAAAATGTGTTAAGATGAGGTTTTAAGATCATTACATCACCGCTCTTGTACAATGCGAACAGTTCCTCACCTCCCCATGTGGTTACATGGAGCTTCTTCCACCAAATGTAAGCATACAGAAAAACACAGATGTAAATCTGAGACAGAGTGTTGGCTGTTGCAGATCCACTGCAAAATACACACACACACACACACACAAACAGCGGTTCAAGGGACGATCAATACATGTAAAGTTTTATGCTGAGTTGAATGAGCATGCCTACCCAACACCCAGATCCAACCAGTAAAGAAAGATGTAGTTCGTCGCCACATTCGCTATGTTTGCCAAAGCAGCAGCGTACATTTGTGGCAGAATTATTCCCTGATAACACAAAGAAAAGAAAATACAACTACAATAATTATCCTACCTTCTTATCAGAAATAAAAGATAATAATGTTCATTATATTTGTCCAGCTAAGATCACATGATATATTGTTTACACAGAGGAGTGGACAGAGTTGCACCTGATTCTGCAGGTAAGACACCTGTAGATGATGTAGAAACATTGCCTATAAAGAAAAAAAAAAAAGCATAATACCATAATTTATCCAGAAACCTCCAACACAAAACTCAAATTTATTAACTAAAATGTGTTTTATGGGGGGAAGACAAAATGACTCACAGGCACTGCAGGTAGGAAAGCTGTAATATACAGCTGGGCTATTCTGCAAACAACAGGCTGTATTTACAATCAGAAATTCACTGGAAATTATGAGAAATTTCCAAGACAATATATAAATCACTGAATTCATTTGAACTTTATCAAACTTTAATAAGCCCAAGAGGGAATAAGATTGTCCCATCACAGTGTATGGTACTGACTGAAAGGGGAAAAAAAAACAAAGACTCTTTAAAGATGAATTATATAAAAAGGTGTGTCATGTTCTGATGAAGGAAGGTTCAGTTTACAGGTATCTGTATCACAGGGGAACTTCTCCAGGTCTTTACCCAATTTTCCTCTTCTACATATTAAAGTTTGTTCTAAAAAAGTGTGGTTTTATATCCAAGTGAAATTATTTTGAGCTACATATATGTAAATTGGCACACATTATTAGGCCTTTGTCGAAAGCCAAGTTTATTGTCTACTTAGTGCTTCAATTTGTTGGCAGAGTTGAATATATTTAGGCAATATATTTGGATAGCTTTTTCATTTTTTTTTAAATATTACATTATATATTGCATATTACAGTGGCCCGAAAGACCAGTAAAGATTACATATTGTTGGGCTCATAGCACAATTGGCTATATGCACAGCTTACTTCCTGAATTTTAGCCAGATCCTTTGTTTCTTTCATTAGTGGACAAACTGATTAATCCAGGTGTGTAAGCCATTGTCATTGTGGTTACTGAGGTCAGGCACACCTGGATTAATTAGTTTGTCCAGTAATAAAAGACAGGAAACAAAGGAGCTTTATCAAGTTCAGGAAGTAGTGGAGTTGTGCATACAGCCAATGACCAAAGTCATATTTTAAGGCTTTATAGACAGTGATGCCAATCAGCAATATTAGGAGGGTACGGTTAGAAAGATATCACAATGTAGTTAAAATAAGGCTTGGGCATTTATATTATAATAGAGATGTCCAAAGTTATCAGCCTACCATTACCGTCGGACGATAATGGCATTTAAATGTAGAGTAATACTGGAATTTTGCGGTATCGGTTTTTACTTTTATTAATGACAACAAAACCACGTGGTCACAAATGCATGAAGAACTTACAGAATGTCAGCATATTGATAATGCCTGTAAATGATCATAAACATCATAAATAAGAAGGATAAACATGATTTTTGAGGATTTGTTACAACAGATAGTGTAGCCAGATGTCCAAAATGAACTCCTCTCACTGAGATAAGGTATCTTTTGGTATCTTTGCTCTCAAAGTAGAATAAAGTTGTCACAAGGCGAGAGCACCCTTTTGTAGTTTTAGATGGTAATGTTTACTCCTTCATCCATGTCTCCCAGTTTGAATTAACATTAGCCAGGTCTTCATTGTAAATGAGAACTGGTTCTCAACTGACTTACCTGGTTTAAAATAAAGGTCACTACTACATTTTAGAATATGTTCAATTGCAGGACCAGCCAAAATCTTTAAAAAAAAGAAAGAAAGTGATTTATTTATTAATCTATTTTTTGCTTTTTGCTTGTCCATTTCACTGTATTCTCTGTATGATCCAACTGTAAAGCACTTTTTGATTTTATCTTGAAAGGTGCCATACAAATAAAGGTTACAGTCCGGAAAATACGGTAGCCTATACATCTACCTCTTCGGCTACTTCTCTTCTTCCTCAAAAAGTCAAAGTGTGAGAGATACAACCTCACAGTTGTCTACATAGATCGGTACCAGTTGATACTGGACATTGGAAATTAAGAACTGGTCAATCTCAGCAAAATTGGATATCGGTAAAAGAGCCAACATCAACCATCCCTGTTAACGAGAAATATGCGTATGAAATTCAACTAATTTTGAAAAAGACCCATGTTTTTTAGATCAAAACGGATCCAAAATCTGGTTTACATGAAGCTCCTCGCCCAAAGCTAACAGATTATGAATAAAGTGAAATGAATTAGTCACAGTCTGAGAGAAAGATATTACTCCACCGACTCAGCTGCTCTGAAGATCTTTTTTTTTTCTTTTAGGCTATTTTTTCTGCACTTTTATTACATTCATGTTGCTGTTGTACCCTGAAGCAGCATAGGTGGAGACTAAGCTCTCATAGTTTTCATAATTCTCTTACTTACTCAAAAAGGCAATGAAGAGCCGTGGGTTGATATAAAAATAAGTTAAACTAAACTGTGATTAATTAACATGTCACTAAGGCTGGCTAGTGTTTTGTTTTGTTTTTTTGTTGGGTTTTTGTGTGTGTGTGTGTGTGTGTGTGTGTGTGTGTCTACAGGAATTTAATCTGGCCAAAATAGGGCAACCAATTATATATGATCTAATCAGAAGGCAACAACAACAACAAACCCAACCATTCTTTTTCACTTCTCAGGGTCTCTGTTTATGTGTGAATGTGCTTTCTGAATCTGTAGTTTATATCTATTATTCTCTGGAAACCAGAACTGGTGAGTATCTTAACCTCATGCTCTGACTAAGTAATTGTGCTTATCAATCTCTCCTGTGTTTTTGGAAATGACTGAAATAGCACTGTGGCTCGCATAATTACCTGGCCACCTCAGGGTCCTGGCCTAGACACAGCAGAATGGCCTGGGCATTGATGAGAAGCCCCCAGCAGGGCAGACAAAACAACAGCAGGATGATGATGCTACGTTGAAGGATCACTCCCACCTGCAGCAGGTTCTTCCCACCAAACGTCTGTCAAAATAAGAAGTACTTTAGAAATGGAACTGACAACAAACATGAGTAGCCGAATAGAATGAGAAATGTAATATGTCACATAACAAGGGTTTTAAAAACCTGAGAGACCAAAGTATCGCATGCCAGTCCCAGCCCATATCCTGTCGCAGCAGTAGTAACATTAACAGTCTGAAATGAGCATAAAAAATGTAGCAAGCAATAATCCTTTGTCTAAAGAACAACCACACATATGCCAAAGTGATTATCAGTGAATAGTCTGAAATATTTTAGTTTTCCCTCCACTAATAGCCTGGAAATTACATCTTCATTTGTCATTTCTTTGAATTTGCCTCCATGAACCTGTGGAGTATACAGCTGAATACTTACAGCAGAGGCTAATCCATAACCAGCCATCACTTCATTTCCAAGACGCCCACAGAACATTGTCACCACAAATGGAAGCAGATAATTGAGGATTCGAGAGAGCAGCTGGAAAGACAAGCATCAACATTACAGGTGAAACTGCTACCAGCTGACCTTTCAGTAAATATAAGTCGCAATGAATAATGTTTGTCATGAGAGTCTGTCCTGATAAAAAGAGTAATGATACTGGATTTACTTTTGAAAGCTGTAGACACTGTTCAGCAACTTCAACCTGCCAAAATCTGTTTTTGGTCTATTGATTTCTGCCTCTGAGTCCCAGACCTCTCTTTTTGGATAAAACCGACTATCATCAATCTTCTCTTGTTTGCATCAGCTGTTGGAATCACTCCACACAGTCTCAAACAGCCAGAAAAGGGCATATAAATAGTGCCAGTCCTTACCAGAGGCCCTGTCATCCTAAGGATGTGGTATAGTTCCTCTCTGTGGGCCTCGGGAACTCTATGGCGCACCCACTTGCAGCAAAAAAGCTTGTCACTGGACCCCTCCATGCCTACAGAATAAGATACTAAAGTCGGTCCTCCACTAATGTCTTTCTTTATGCTTGTGTACTTTGTTGATCTCTGGATTCACCAAAGGATGGAAAACTTGCTGTGGTCACAGCTGCCCTGGAAATAAGCCAGAGCCGGCTGAAACAACAAAGATTGTAAAACAAAGACAAAAAAACACTCTGCAATCACAACAAAGACTAAGAAAGAGGACTTGAAAGGGAGAATGTTTACATCTAAATGATGAAACATCTAAAAGACAATGAACCACCTCTGATTTTGGCCAGTGGGGGGAATTTTCCAAGAATAATCAGATTTCTATCACTTGAAAGATGAAACATTTA
Source organism: Atherinomorus stipes (assembly GCA_023101725.1). Lineage (NCBI taxonomy): Eukaryota > Metazoa > Chordata > Actinopteri > Atheriniformes > Atherinidae > Atherinomorus > Atherinomorus stipes. The sequence continues at coordinate 1,419,232 of JALJCO010004425.1, forward strand.
CAGAATGGCGGATAAAAACACGGATATAGTTGGAGACAATGCATGTTTCTGTTTGGTAGCTTTCATGGAAGTGTTTAACTTTCAAACATGCTTGGCTGTGGTAATAGAGGAGTGCAATACAACAGAAATAGGTCATACTCTAGCATCCATTCTAAAAACACTACTCATGACCAATAAAAAAAAAAAAAAAACAAAGAAGCGATTGCAATCAACCAGTCTCGCAAAGGGGGTTTGTCATTGCGCAAGAACTGGATTGTATGGATAGACCCTATTTTTAGACATGGTGAACAAAATGAATAAAAAACCTAGAGAAGGCCAACTTACAGACCAGCATCCATATTTATTATTTAACTAGAAGATTTACAAATGTCATCATTTATTTTGTCCTTCGAGTAGATATGTTTTCAGCTTGTCAGGATATAAATTTATCAAAGCTTTGTTACAAACTGGCAAAATAAAGATTGGACTGAAAGTGTAAGCTGTAATTAAAGAATATGTTCATGTTATATCATTCCTAGACCTCATTTCTCAACAAATTTACAACAGTCAGTCATACATATGGTAGCAAGTACATGGCTAAAACTATGTGGTGTTACAAGCTTGACTGCAAATAATGATTTAAAACTTCCCCCGTTCATCTTCTACTGCATACTGGAAGGAAATTCATCAGGAGCATATGTTGTATTGATTAAGTCTATGGTTAAGCTGCCATTTGTAGAGAGAGTTTCCGGCAACGGCACAAGGAAGTGCACAGCTGTCCCCAGAGCCAGAAGTAGGACCGCTGCAAACACAACGAGGCCTCGCCGTAGGATCAGCTGGCTGGTGGAGAGGTGGCTTCTTTTCAGCTGTTGCGTCTCACCGTCATGGGGCTCAGTGTTCACCGACATGTAGCCATCTGCTGACTTCAGGGAATATCGTTGGATTAGGTGGAGAACAACTTAAGAGTAAATAAGCGGGCAATTAAAACTTTAATTTGATGTAAGCAACAGAGTTCAATATGATAAAATTCAAATAGTTGGTGTTGTGAAAAAAAACAGCACTTACGTTCCCATTGTCTGATGTCTGGCCAGTACTGACATCACTACCTATCGGTGTAATGTGTATTTTCTTCTGAGCCCGTTTCACAGCCTGAAAACCAGAAACAAAAACATAAATGCTGGTAATTCTCCATAAATGCATTGGACAAATAGCAACCAAAGTCTTCCAGATGTGTGTCAGCAGCTGATGCTTCAGATGTAAACAGAAATATTCTGTCATATGTGCAGCTGAGGCCATGCATGTTCCTCATTCTTAGATTGGCCAGAAGAATACCTCCTCTGTCATTCTCTCCCAGTTCAGCCTGAAGATGACAATGATGTAGAAGCTAGATTGCAAGACGGCACAAATGAACAGTCCCAGCCAAAATCCTGCAGAGAAAGACAAATGATTCTGTTGAAAGCACAGCAGGCTGCACTTGTAGTCTGTTCTTTCTATGCAACAGCTTATTCATCTGGAAGGATGAATACAGTCTTATCATATACTTACCTAAAATTCGCAGTTTTGCAACGAATATCAAAGTCACGCCCACAGGGAGCCCTATGCCATAGTATCCAATGAGATTAGCCACAGCTGGTATTTTCTGTTTGCCCGTGCCCAGGAAGATACCCGTGCACACACACTAAGATACAGACAAGCATGTGCATTTGTATTTTAGTGACTATTCTTTTGACTTTTGGCATCATACAGCATAATGCATTTGTTCTACACACAATACAAGCCAGGACACTCACCACAAGACCGTCAAAGAACTGATGGAAACAGTAAACAGTCATCAAGTGTGACACCAGGCCAATGATCTTCCTAAACATTATGTTTTTATTAAAATCTTAAAGTATAGTGACAGAATTTTAGAAGTGTTGGTGTTATTGAAACATGTAGCTGTATAAACTCACTCATCAGATGTGAAGATGAAGCCAATCACTGTTTTAGTAGAGCCAAGCACAATACCTTCAACAACTGCAAGGCTGGCTGGAAAAGATGAGTTGGGATATAAGTCAAACAGCAGAAAATGATAAAGACATGCATTATTTGCTAATTAAAAGGACTTTTCAGGGTTTTTTTTTTTTTCCAGGTGGAGTTCTGTGAAGTACCTAGGAATAGTTAGTACTTTTACATACTTATTTAAGCTGAGTTGTTGCTCATCTGGGCTATTTAATACTGTATGTACTCTCATGTCCGAGCATACAAGAAATGGAGGGAAATCAATTTATTGATTAAAGTATGCCTGGCTCCGTTACGATAGGTGACAGTGGGTTCCTTTCAGCTTATGAGTATCAGGCTTTTTCCAGTTGACCTCTCACATCATAGATCAAACCAACTGACAAATGAAGTAGCGGGCAGCCAATTATTACCATGTAGAGCAGTAAGTCACAAAATAAGAGGTAGCCTACATACTTAGTTACTTGCCCGCAGTAGTCACTGGTTAGCTCACTCCAAGTGGGAAAATTTGGTCAGTTTTTAATAAGAGAGAGTGGAGTTAAAATGTGCTTTACCCAATGGTGACAAAGGACATTTAAGCATTAACTTATAATACGGTGTGTCATGTATGTTAAATCACTGACCTGCAAGACAAAGAGACATTTTGCTGGTTAGAATTGCTCGGGCAGTGTCCCCTGCACCAAGAGCGTTGCCCACCCGTGCACATGCTGCACCTTGAACACCAAGCGGGAACTAAGGATTCATAATCATGGAGAATGCATCACAAACACAGACAAGTTTGTTTAAAACTGAAACTATAATTTATGTTTGTTACTTTGTAACCAACTGAACCTAAAACATTAAAGGTTGAATATGGAACATTTTAATTAAAAGCTTTATTTTTTTTTTTTTTAAATCCATCCAAGAGGCACCTAGAGGGGTGCAGAATGAAAACACAGCATTTCCTTAAAAAAATCATATTTAGCCTGAAAATGAATATAAAATAAATTTTAACAGGTTTGCAATATGTGCACTGTTAAAAAAAATCTGTAATATCACAGATTTTTTTTCTGTGATATTTAACATTTTTTTCCCCATTTTTCAAAATTCCAGAAAATAATGATAAAATTATGGAAATAGGCTGTGAATTTACAAGTCTCACATGAAACAACATTAAAAGCCTGTAACTGTAAAAAGACATGAAGTTTCCAATTTTTAAAAAAAAGAAGATGCCATTTAATTTCACATGAGAAAGAATGTTAAAATACATTTTCAATGTATTTCCTGATAAAAATTTCTTAATTTTCAAAAGAAAAATGTTTTTGGTAATTGCATGTATTTACACTAAAAAGAGTATCTGTGCTGTAGTAGATATTAAAGAATTCTTTACATTGATCTAACTTAATTATTTGGTTTGGGGATTATTATCATTATTATCATTTTAGTCAAATCATCTTAAAAATCCCTCTCTATAATCTGAAACATGTTTTTACTTTCACTCAAACTAAATTTATTAAGTTGTTTCAGCTTAGCATTCATGAACAACAAAGGGGGCGGGGCTACTTTCAAAACACAACATATGAGGACCACAAAGGCTCATGGGAAAAGCAAATTCAACAGAAATGACCCTCTTATGATTGTTATCCTATAAATTTGAGTTAAGTGTTTACTGCCTTTGTTATGTTCACATTCAGAAGAAGTTGCTAAGAAAGTCAGTTAAGTTTGCATATTAAAGTTGCACCATGACTTTGAAGGACAGTTCAAAGAGATAAACTCACCATCATCTCTTCATGTCCTGATCGGAACCAACATAATTTACCTGAAAGTTGTGTTGCTGTTCTATGACAGACTCTGGATTTACTCGTGGTGTAAACTTAACTGTGTAAATTTGTGTGGCAAGGTACGCAACAGAGGGCCCGCGCGGGCTTTGAACCCCAGACTCCCAGGTGAAAGTCATGCGCACTAACCAGTCAGCCAAAGGGACATCCATGTGGCCAAGTAGCCAGGGCACATGATCAGTCGGAGGCATAGTGACAGGACCGTCAGCTGCCACATTCTGGCGTTGTCAGCAGGATCCATGTGAAATGCTGGTAAAACAGTCCATGGATTCCTAATTGGTGGCACCCTGCGCGGAGCATGAGGACGTGCTTGTGGAAAGAGGGGGAGAGATGTGGCAGTTGACGGTCCTGTCACTATGCCTCCGAGTGATCATGTGCCTACTTGGCCACAGGGGATGTCCCTTTGGCTGAATGGTCAGCGCTCATGGCTGTTCTCTCTTTGTTGGCCCTGCAACAGACTGGCGGCCTGTCCAGGGTGTACCCTGCGTCTTGCCTGACTGGGATAGGCTCCAGTGACCCCATGAACCTGAATTGGATAAGCGGTATGGAAAATGAATGAATGAGGTTTGACAATAGTGTTATGTTTACATCTACAAGGCAATACAGACTGCCATTGTGGGTTACTAGATACAATCTCTCGGAGGCAAAAGCATGTTCGGCTTGTACTGGGAAAACTGGTGGAGTCGGCAAGTCAAGCAGCTGCTTCAGAGCCCTGGACATATTGTTTTCTGTATCTAAAGAAGAGTGACCTGAGAAAAGCAAAAACTGGAGTAAATTTAGGTGAAGCCTACTCTTAATAGACCCACATAAACATTTTCCATGGCCTCAAAGCGCGGAAATGGCGACTTTCCTCCTGGATCAGTAAGCTAACTCTCTTGTTAATGTGGCTAACGTTAGCTGTGAGTGATAAAACTCCTCTGCATTACTTACTGAACATGGTGCAGGCTGATGGTCACTTGCCATATTGGCAGCGAGCCTGGCAACCAAATGGCTGGTGATATTTTTCTGCTCTTGCAACTATAACCTAGACACATGTGATGTAGCTTGTTACGTGCTTCATATACTAACATCTGTCTCCCTTTTCCTTGAGTACCACACCTCCACCTTATCCTACCCGGATTGGCCCTCCTATTACACACCCACCTCCATTGGTCCAAATCTGGACCATTCTGCTGGCGGTCCCACGGGACGAGGAAATAAAGGCCACCGACCATCAGAACACGTGAGGCGACTGTGTGCTCAGCAGTCCGTCTCACTTGCTTGGTGTGCTGCCTTGACTTTGCCGTACCAAACAGCAGTTGGTAGATTTTGTTATAGTAAGTCAGTGATAGAGTCTTGATTTTGGTTTTGCCTTTGTTTTGGTTATATTTCCTTTAAGTTGTTATTTTTTCCCATAGTGTTATACACTATGTGTGTAGATTTACTCACCATTCAGATACATGTACCCCCCCCCCCCCTTTTCTTAGTGTGTGTAAGTAAACAGATATTTATTACAGCCCATTTGGCTTCTTCTTTTTCTATTACTAAAATAACAGTAAGGATAATGTCGAGCCCTTTCGGCTTTGTTTTCTTTTGCGTTCTTCTTTTTTAGTTTAGATAGAATGGGCCTGGTAAAAGTAGTCTTGTGTTGGGATAGGTTGAGGGTTTTTTTGTTTGCTTCTTTTGGTGCACATGTCACCTTTAGTTATGGTGCTGTTTGACTTTGGTTTGTTTTCAGTTTTGACTTTGTTATTTTAAACAGCATCGCTAACCCCAACACAGTGTTTTCTTTTGCAACTGCTGTTTACCAACCTGACTCAGTTACAATAAATTCAAGTATTCATTTGTTAACATCTTCCGGTCCCACTCTTTTTTTGTTACTACCTTCCAACCCGTTTTCTCGTCCGACCCAGGTTGTAACATCGCTGTTCTGTCCACATTCCATATCCAACCTTTAATTGAAAGATGTGACTATACAATGCTTGCACTACGACAACACTCAGTACCATGAAGGCAATGTAAGCCACCATCATCGCAGCATGATGGGCCGCCAGCTCGTCCTCACTCAGCATCCCTGATCATGACAATGTGGAATTTACAGGCATGGTAGCATTAATCAAAAGTCACAGTCATGGTTGTGTGACAAATGTTTGTTTTTTTTTGTCAGTGGGGTAAACATGAGTGCACATTACCTGCAAAGAATACCCCGAACTCATAAATCCACCACTCAAAACAGGTCATTAATGTGCTGGGGACAGCCAGCTTCATGTAAGAGCCCCATTCCTGCAGTGATTCAACAGACCAGCCTGCAGGGGGAGAGAGACACTTTTTTATGTGGACAGAACAACACAGGGGAGGAAGACAGTCTGTGTATGTGAGCATGGTGAGACGATGAATATTAAACTCTTTACCTCCCCATGTGGTTACATGAAGCTTCTTCCACCAAATGTAAGCAAACAGCAAAACACAGAGGTAAACCTGAGACAGTGCGTTTGCTGCTGCAGACCCACTGCAAAATACACACATCATGCTCAGGAAGGTATCAGTGTTTACTATCATTTTATTCAAATTTAAAATGTTATACTGCGATGTATCAGCATGCCTACCCAACACCCAGATCCAGCCAGGAAATAAACATGTAGTTGGTCACCACATTCGCTATGTTTGCCAAAACAGCAGTGTACATTTGTGGCAGAATTATTCCCTGAGAACACAAACACATAGGGATGTAAATTGTTATGATTTTATCGATACCAATACCAATATCGATACTCCTTATCAATACCGGTATTTATCGATACTCTTATTGACTCTTTAATGTAATTTAGAGGACATAATAAAGACATTATAAGATGTTAAAAGATGTAAAGCACTTGTTCAGACGGCATTGAGAGGCCTGGACATACAGGTAGGTGAAGGACAGCTGTGACAATAAAGGAAGTGCCTCTGTCTTACTTCATCACCATGATTACATGATGGTATAATGATTACACAATGGTTAGGTAGATGTACAAACAAAATCGAGAACAGTATCGTTTGTCAAGAATCTTAAAGGTACCCCTGTATTGTTCAGATTAGGAACTGGTACCAAACAATACCAGTACTTGGTTTACATCCCTACAAACACCCGCTAATTTTGATTCTTTGTAGTCAGAGAACAAAATATGAGTACAAGATATAAATGCACCTGGTTCTGCAGATAAGACACCTGAAGTTGATATAGAAACGTTGCCTAGAAGACAGAGATCAGTGGAAATTGTGGACATCAAACTTTGAGGGCAAGTATTCTATACATAGGCCTACACTTTCAGAATCTATTGAAATCATACATAAAGATAAAAGAAAAGATACAACTCACAGGCACTGCAGGAAGATACGCTGTAATAAACAGCTGGGCTATGCTGTAAACAGAAAGTTATATTTAGAACCAAATAAGAAAAGGAAATTAAAGTTTATTGTGATACATAATGTACTGCATCAGGCTCATTTCTCTCTTCTGGTGCTCATAAACCACGAATGACAAAGGTAATAAGTTATAGAAAAATCTACAGGGAATATAGAAGCTATTTTAATTCAGAGATGGTGTTTGTTGCAGCTAGGCTCTTTATGGGGACATGGGGATAAGTTAAGCAGCTCCTAGTTACCTGGCCACCTTAGGGTCCTGGCCCAGACATAACAGGATGGCCTCAGCATTAATGAGGAGCCCCCAGCAGGGCAGACAGTACAGCAGCAGGATGATGATGCCACGCTGAAGAATCACTCCCACCCGCAGCATGTTCTTCCCACCAAACGTCTGCAATAACACACAGATAGTGTTAATCATTTTGTGAAAAGCAGTAATGATTAATTGGGATGTGGAGTGAGTTAAACAGAGTTTCAGGAGATATTAACACAGGGCAAAAAGCTGTGTTTCCCAAACCTGAGCCACCAAAGTATCACATGTCAGTCCAAGACCACATCCTGTCGCTGCTGCGGTAACATTAATGGTCTAAAATGAATTCAAAACAAACGTCAATGAATTAATTATACACTTAATAATGCTGATGTAACCAGTATCCTTATGACTCATGACAGTATTGATTAAATCATCATGTTTGTGAAAGATAAAGCTACAATAGTGAGTTTATATCCATAACATTAAATGAACTTAAACAAGCTGCCAAAAAATTACATTTCCACTTGTTTCCCCATGTGAGCTCACACAAGTCTGAAGCATCCAGACAATAAGCACTTACTGCAGACGCTAATCCATAGCCAGCCATCGCATCGTTTCCCAGGCGCCCACAGAACATTGTCACCACAAATGGAAGGAAGTATTGGAGGATACGGGAGAGGAGCTAGCGAGACAAACGGCAGAAGTAGAGTTGATCCCAAATTTCATATAATAAGTCATTGTTGTAAAACAGCTGGAATACTGTTTATATCCATGGCTGTCTCTTTAGATTAAATAAACTTGCCAAACATGGCTTTATGTTAAAAGACACTCATCTAACTGTACAAGTCAACCAAACTCAAAGGGCAACCTCTTACAGAGAGAAAATAATCGGTAAGCAGCATGATACCATACCAGAGGTCCTGCCATCCTCAGTATGTGGTACAGCTCTTCTCTGTGGGCCATGGGCATCTTGTTCCGCAGCTGCCTGCAAAAAAAAAAGCTTGTCACTGGACCCCTCCATGTTATAATTCAGATTTTTTCGATGAAACAACTCTCCTCTGTTGTCATGTTGGTATGATACTCTTCAAGGACCGTATTCACCATGGTTGTGTAAACCATTTCAACATCTTCAAAAGTTAATTAATTTACTTGAGGTCAGTTTCACTCATTGCATTTCCGGTGTGTGAAAACAAAGACAAAAAAAAAATCATGTTGCGTAAAGCAACCATATTGTGAGGTGAGCAAATGTAATGTGTTATGTATTTCAGGTGAACATTAATGTCATTTACTATTTAATTGGGACTCAATTAGACCTTTAGCTTAATTTTGCATCTGTTTGCAGTTGCTGATTACATGGAAAATTGTTGCCAGTGTGGAAGCATACTAAATAACCATCACCCGCCCTCTTTCTATCTCTGTTGTCACATATAATATGTGAACAGGCAGAAGATGTGAAGTCATGATTATTCATGGAAACCTTTTACATTTTAATGACAACACCACATTCCTTTGAAGAAGTGGGATCTGTCCACTAAATCTCCATCACCTCAGACAGCTACATTCATTAAAGTATTTGAGAATATTAAACATTAACATGTCATATGGTTCAGAGTCCCAATAGAGAGGAGTAAGTTTAAACAGCAAGTGCTTTGGCATCTTCCAAAATGAGATGCATATATGCAGCCCTCTGCAGTTATCAGGCTGAAAAACATTCAGCCAGCCATCTGTAAGTGCGTGATAGCATATATCAATGCACATATGCTTCCTGTTACATGAATATAAAACACATGTTCACATAAGAGCTGAGCCACCTCGAAAGATGGAGCATGAATCTGTGTGTAGGTTCAGATTATGGTTCATTGAAAGATTTTCTCCAAGTCTAGAAAATGTCACTATTAGAGAAAAAAAAAGAAAAGATTTGACATTTAAGTAGACATGCTTTCTCTAAGTTTTCAGGGAGTTGATATTTTGGTAGTATGGTACAGTATGACTTTCATGAGCAATGAAACAAATGCAGAAAATGCTGTCATAAACTCTATTTAATAACCCTGATTGCTTTCCGTATTAAGGGATGGGGCCATCCACTGAAGAAGACAAAATTGTCTGCACTTGCATTATGCGATACAGTATCACTGGTAGCACTCAAAGCACTTCTTAGTGCTTCCCTGTCTACTTTTTCACTTACAAATGGTGGCAAAGCTGCCCTGCCTTGCCTTTTTTGCCCAGGGATAATTAACATGCAGAGGGGCAAGGGTCTGAATTTCTAACCCTGTGATTATACAACAACCAGTCCTGCCACCTCAGACACTGCCACTCTAAACGGAATCTACTTAATCCCCTGTCTGCTTATCTCTGTAAAAACAGAGATAAATGCACGTGAGACTATTATTATAAAGATTTACCTTGATTTGAAAATGTTATTAGGTTTAAAGCTTTCTGCTACGACAGCAGCAACAGAATGTTTAAAACACACTTTGAACACACACTGTCATGTCCTGACTGGTGCCCTGATTCCCGTTTGGTGCCACCTGTGCCAGCTAATTACACTTACTCCGGTCACCTGTGTCCGTTGGTACCTTTGCCTCCTGTTCTCATTCCTCAAGTGCCAGATTGTTAGAAACGATTGCCCAGCTATTCAGCTTCTGTGTCAAAGTTGATGTTTTACAGTACTTTTGACCTACCGACGGAAGCCGAGAGAAGTCACAGTACAAAGTACATACTTTCCCCCGTTTTCTAGTGAAAATGGGACAGTTCATCTAATTTTCTCAAGACCGGGTTTTATTGATATGAATAGTAGACCTAATGACAACAGAGAGGGCTGACAGTAAGTCGTACATGTTCTGTCAATAAATGATTGGTGAAAACGTTTCAATTTTAGCCTGTATCAGACTTGATAGATATAAAATCGGATGCATCGATAAGTGATGGATGGTTCTCCATCTGACATCGGCTTGCATCTGTTCGCTCGACCGTATGGAAGCATCCCAGTACAGAACAACTCTGTACTGGGGACTCCTTTGACCCAACAGTTGAGGTTCATAAACTGGTGGGTGGTAGCCCTGGCTACTTGGCCACAGAATATCCCCGTAGTTGTATCCCAGATTCCACATAATGCGTGTGCGCTTCGCTCTGGACTGACTGCAACAGTTGACACCCACTGCACGAGCGTCGCTCCGCCCCGTCAAGCGGTGAAACCAAGAAAGCACGGCAGTAGTCACGCCATTTACACCATTCAAAATAAAGTTTACGTGTATGACTCCTCAGTTGATAGTTTCATACAATAAATGGGCCACAAAATGCTAAAAGGCCTGCTTTACAGTTTGGTTACACTTCATTTAGCCTATTTCACGCACAACACAATGTATTTAGGCTATTGAAGGATGTCTTGTATAAAATGTTATTCAGGAAATCCATTTTAATTAGTATAAGTCCAAGTACAAATTCAATCTAGATAAAGCATATCACAAGAAAAGTGAATGTCATAGCCGACAATGTATCAGAAGTAGCTCAAACGATCTGGGGCCTCATTTATAAAGCTTGCTTACGCACAAAACAGGGCCTGAAAATGGCGTAAGTAATTTTCCACGCAAAGTTTCAGATTTATAAAAACAAACCTGACGGGAAAATGTGCGCACCTGTACGCAAACTCTGAACCTTGCGCACGAACATTTTGGAGACGGGAAACTGGCGGCACCGCTGGTAAGATGATGAGCTGAAGCCACGATCGTGCATATAACCATCATATCAGACTGGAGACCATCCTAAACCCCCGTCTGTTCCTGGATTGAGCTGTACGATCCATCAGCCTCATTTCAGAGCTACAGTAGGCTGCAGCTTCAATTATATAGGATGACAGTTATTGGTAGGTTACCTGTAACAAGGTGTGGAGGCTGATTGTAATTACTTAGGAAACGGTGACACTCGTACATAATGCTTCACAACGGATGCGCTGCACTGCTGGAAGATCATGGAAAGAAGAGGATAAAGATGGAGAGAGTTTTTAGAAACCACGAATATTCCTTGGGTCATGATTACTGACTGATCATTTCAGAGGGTCGCCAGACGATTGTAATCGCTGTAAACTAAATACATTTAGAATTTTTAGGGTTGTCAAAATAAATCTGTTAATGCAGGGAGATTAATCTGTAGGAATATAAACGCATTCATTTTCTAATAAATAAATTAGAGCCTAACTCATACTAAAAATTGCAATTTAGCAATATCTTGCAAAAGCCCTTCTCATATCTTGGTCAGCTAAGTTGTTTTTTTTATTATCATGTTTTTTTTTACAGTTGTGTACATATGTATGATTATTGTTGCCCTTGTACTTTTTATATTATTGTTATGCTAGATAGATGTTATATTGTAAAAAAAAACAGTATTACAAACATTGAATTTCCCTTCTGGGAATAATAAAGTATTTTTCATTTCATTAATAATCCACCAAACCCCCGTTATCCCCCTAATTCATGAAGATTCTGACAGTTTTCCAGCCTCACACGTAGATGCTGCAGGATGATCTGAAATGTCGCACAATAAAGAGCTCAGCTGTTGCGGGGGTCAGGAACAACAACGTCTGGTATCTGGGGGGGTCGAGGCTCAGAAAGTTTGGGAACTCCTGGATCTGTGTGTTAAACTGGACTCAACCGACCCGCCGAATCCGTTTAATCCCAGTGCGCAGTTTTTGACCACAACGCGCTCCGGTGTGCAGCAGCCGTTGTGTTCATTCACCGCTGCAGCAACGTGCTGTCACTTCTGTTTATCTGCGATTCCACTGTGACGTCCAAATGTAACGTTCTTTCAACGTTTCACCACCAACAAGCTCCTCCACTTCATTCTCCATGAAACTGCGTTTTCTCGTCTTCTCAGTTGCCACAATCAAGTTTAAATGCCTCAGATTTGCTGGCTTATTTATATGCAAAAAATATCCATGAGGTGCTTTGCATTGACCCTTCATGGTAGAAAGTGGGCGTGTAGGGGGTGGGATATGAGCCAAATTCACCTGCGCAAACTTCCAAGGAGAGTGTGATTTATAAAGGGGAAATTGCTTGGATTTTTGCGTACGCCTGGTTTTATAAATCTGAATATTTTTCGGCGTAAGCAAACTTTGGGTTTTTGGCGCACGTACACTTTTAGTATAGATCCTGCGCACAGTTTTATAAATGAGACCCCTGATTACAATAATTTCATTTGAAAATCCGGAAACTGTTCTTGCTCTATTTCCTGTTTGTTACGAACTGAATTATACAGCTTGGTCCCAAGTGTATCTATCTGCGGCTTGCAACCCAGTGGGCGTGTCGTAGTGTGGGCGTGTCGCATTGTGGGTGGGTCTGGTTAGGTTTAGGGGAAGGGTCAGGGGTAGGGCTAGATTTTACCGTGCTGTCGTCGAGTAACGTCACACTACGACACGCCCACACTACGACACGCCCCTGTCTTGCGAGCCGCAGATAGACCCTTCTCGCTTGGTCTGGCCAGACTTGGGCAGAGTGCGGAACGGAACAGAGTGCGCATACATTGTGTGGAATCTGGGGGTCTGCGCTTATGACTCATACCCGGGAGTCTGGGGGTAGAATCATGCCCAGTCCGTCCTTGTGTCCTGCCACATTTGGAATTAAAGTTTACTCTCATATACATTTCATTTTCCTCTCGTCTTCCATTCTACCACTTGCCTTTTTAAACTGTCTCACATCATGTATAACATCTTCTCATAATCCTGATTTTTTCAGAACCCATGTTTTCTTTTCTTTTACTCACTTCACCACAAAATCAAAATCAAGAAAATCTCTAAGGTATCTTTCTAGAAGTCTTTCCAGGAGCAATACATCATCTTCACAGTCTCAGGAAAACTACCTCAAATAAGTCCTCATAGTAGAGCTGTTTCATATAAGAATTAAAACTTCACTCCATAGGGTGGCATTCATTGCCTTCTTCGCTTCATGAAAAAAAAAAAAAAAAAAAAACTCAGGTAGGCCTACACAAAAGAGAAACAGAAAAGAAACAGCCCATTGACACCTTGTTGAGTTCCATTCATTCTGAAAGCTTTGACCAAATCAGAGAGTGTTAGAGAATTTTATCTGAAAGGAAAAGATGAGAAAAGCATGTTGTTTCTGTTTATCCTGCATGTCCAAACTGAGGTTTTCAGTCTCGGTTTGAGAGACACTGAGCTTTTGTCAGAGTGACAACATTGAGCCCTCTAGGCTTTATGTTGGCTAAATCAATCCAGCTGCTGGAATGAGTGCCACGGATGCCATGTGCCCTAGCAGTGATTTGTATCCATCACTTATCATTTTCCCTAACACTGAATTGCCTTTGTGTTTTCAGACTCTATCAGATGGCACATCATATCTCTGCTTCCCTACCTCTCTCACTGCATGTCCCTGCATCTGGTCTGTGTCAACCTCCTTCTCTTTACCTTATTGTTTTCCCTGTGTTGTCTTCTTAATTTGCTCCTTTTTCATTTAACCAAAAACTGCATAATTCCAACTTCCATCACTGGTGAGAGGGTGGCAACATGGAAACAAATGAGAAAAACTACCACTCACACAGTCAATTTGAAAAACCAATTTAAATGCAGCCTTTTGCACTGTTGGAAGAAGAAAAACATCTGGAAAGAACAACACATGCATGGGCAGTCCATGTAAGATCCATAAAAAATATGTCATGAGGTGCTAACCTCTACCACCACCATGTAGGTCGGCATAAAAACCTGGCAGTGGAAACATCCACAGCAATATTTCATAATATGCTGGACAACATGTTTACATGATATGTTTTTAAAGCCAACACTAAACCATAACAGCTGTCGTGTTGGAAACATGACAAAGAAAGAAGAATATCAACATAAGAATGCCAATGAAACATAACAAAAAAATGGAAAGACAATCCACAAAAGATGCAAAGCTTCACGTGTTGTATCCTCTCATGCTGCGCTGTCTTCTATGCATTTATTTTCCCTAAATTTGTTGTTCTGATTGATTTCACTAAAGCGTTAATCTGAAAAGTGAAGGGGTGCACCTTACCAGCATCTTAAAGTTAACAGATCGTGTTAAGAAAAAAAAACCTCTTAAAAGTATATTAATCACACTGTCATCATTTCTGTTGATTGGGAAATAAAACCCAAAATGTAAGCAAAACACTGATTTCATACATCAAGGTTTCTTTGAGACATTTCTAAAAGCTGGATGAAATCATGTGACTGATTCCACTCTGAAAAAGAACTGGAGAAACTGCACTGGTTGCATTCTGTCCATTTCAAAGGAATAAATCCATGTTAATCATATGCAAAGACAAACTTGTTTGGAATATTAAAGCAGAGTCTCCGGAAGACAACAAAAGCACATCTTTACACAGTTGTTCCTTTTGTTTGTTTGTTTTTCCATTTGTCATGCTGATTGGAAGTTCTGGCTTCTTCAAAGTTAAAACTTAACCTTTTAAGTTTATACACAAGTTTATTGTGGATGAACATTTTTCAAGTCACAGTAACTTACATCAATCCTGCTTCTTTCTTTGAATCTGCTTTACTCAGAAAACAAAACAAAGCATTAGTCTGTGCCTCGCATCATTAAAAAGACAAATCTTTGTTCAATTTATGAATTATCTGGATTTCTCTATAAGCGTCAAAAAGACTGGCCCCTTTCTAAATAAGAAAATTTCTGTCATTCAGAAAAAATAACCTACTTCTTTATTTGAAGAACATGCAATTAAGTATTTCATGAAGCATCTGCAAATGAATTGTGAAAATTACATGGTTAAAACTATGTGGTGTTACAAGCTTCCTCCGTTTATCTTCTATTGCATACTGGAAGGAAATTCATCAGGAGCATATGTTGTATTGATTAAGTCTATGGTTAAGCTGCCATTTGTAGAGAGAGTTTCTGGCAACGGCACAAGGAAGTGCACAGCTGTCGCCAGAGCCAGAAGTAGGACCGCTACAAACACAACGAGGCCTCGCCGTAGGATCAGCTGGCTGGTGGAGAGGTGGCTTCTTTTCAGCTGTTGCGTCTCACCGTCGTGGGGCTCAGTGTTCACCGACATGTAGCCATCTGCTGACTTCAGGGAATATCGTTGGATTAGGTGGAGAACAACTTAAGAGTAAATAAGCGGGCAATTAAAACTTTAATTTGATGTAAGCAACAGAGTTCAATATGATAAAATTCAAATAGTTGGTGTTGTGAAAAAAACAGCACTTACGTTCCCATTGACTGATGTCTGGCCAGTACTGACATCACTATCTATCGGTGTAATGTGTATTTTCTTCTGAGCCCGTTTCACAGCCTGAAAACCAGAAACAAAAACATAAATGCTGGTAATTCTCCATAAATGCATTGGACAAATAGCAACCAAAGTCTTTCAGATTTGTGTCAGCAGCTGATGCTTCAGATGTAAACAGAAATATTCTGTCATATGTGCAGCTGAGGCCATGCATGTTCCTCATTCTTAGATTGGCCAGAAGAATACCTCCTCTGTCATTCTCTCCCAGTTCAGCCTGAAGATGACAATGATGTAGAAGCTAGATTGCAAGACGGCACAAATGAACAGTCCCAGCCAAAATCCTGCAGAGAAAGACAAATGATTCTGTTGAAAGCACAGCAGGCTGCACTTGTAGTCTGTTCTTTCTATGCAACAGCTTATTCATCTGGAAGGATGAATACAGTCTTATCCAGTAGTCGAGGTGTAAAAAAGTTTCAGGGGGGATGGAAAAACTCATTGGAGATTCTCTTTAAAATCTACCATCCAAGCATATTTTTTACCTGCCAAAATATTAAACCATTTTACACACACATATATCTTTAGGCTGTTAATACAGTATTATACTGGATGCCCCCGTGACCCTGAACTGGATAAGCGGTACAGAACATGACTGACTGACTGTGCAAGGTTACCAAGAAACTAGAACAAGAAAAACATATTTGTATTTAGTAAACTGGTCATTTCTGAATTCATTCATTTGAAAATTCCTGGTCAGACTCCTCGTTCTCTATTTTGTGCTTTCACACAGTCCATGAAATCTGGCCTCCTGGTCCTGACAGTCCTGCAGCATTACAGCCTGGTGGAGCATAGCTACTCCCTGGTCTCTGGAGAACAGCTGGACATTAAGGAGATCTGACAGTGTCTCCCAGTCATTTGTTTTATTTTATTTTATTTTATTTTTACTTGTTTCAGTGTTTTAAACCCCCTTCACAACTTTTTGCTGCTTAAATGGAGGGGAAATCCTTTACAGCTGGAAAGATGCTTTAACAAAACAAAATTATATAGAAATGATCATTAAAAAGAATAAAAAGTTTATACTAAATAATAAGTTTGCACACATCTGTTTAAGGCTGTAGTCTCAGTGCAACAGAGATCCATTGGAGGTCTCTTAACAAACGGGGACATTAATAGTGTAAAGCAGGTGGACTGTGACATGATGTTGCTGCTGCAGCTGAACAGAATCAGAATTCGACCCAAGTTGTTCCAGGAACGATTTTAATGCTCATATTTATCTACTGAGCTTCAATAAAGGCACATATCAACATTATTTATCAAGATGGAACAACAAGACGTCGGATCTGAGCGGATGAGTGAAACTCCGCCCACCTGACTCCCCTTTCACTCGCCAGGGCAGTAAATGGAGCGGACCCTGGCTAGTGCAGCCGGTGTCTTGCAACGTCTCCAAAGCGCCGCTTCTCACTGAACTTTCTGGTCTGCGTGTAAATCTGCTGGTTTATTCTCCAGTTCACCGAGCTTTCTGATGGAAGGCTGACCAGCTCCTGATAAAAGTCACCACATATTAGCGCCTCTTAATCAGCCCGAGCTAAACACTACTTGTTAGTAAACGGAGGTAACGTTGTGGGGGCAGGGGTTGGGTCTCATGCTCATGTCACAAAAGTGCGTTTGAGTGTGTTTGTGAATATGCGCATCGATTAAACATGTAGACGGCAGAGCAACATAAAGAAGAAATCCAACAAAATGAAGATTTAAAACATGAATAATTTGACAGAAACATTTACTCGCCATGTGGGATAGACCTCTGAGATTTACCCACCAAAAATTAACTGGCATTTCGCACCTGGCCAGTGTTAATTTCGGACCCTGGCTGTGCTGTTATTGTGCAACTTGTGATGAGTTTAGCGACTTTTGTATAGATTGATCAAAAGTAATGATTGATATTCTGAGTCTTGAGTCATTGCTGACCTGTACTATCATCTTTTTTAAATACTCTCCGACATCGTGTTGTCCAGCCACTCGTTTGGCCGTGCTGACATTGCAGCGCAGTCCTTCTCCGCTGCAGCTTGCGCGGCTCCCTCTGGCATCGGGCATCAACCAATCATGTTGCGTCATTGCATGTGTGCGTGCCCCTGCGCCCTCAGATTTTATTTATTATACTCAACGTCCGTACTATTTTCTGATAATGAAACGGTTATATGAGTATTGGTTATATTTCCAGGATTTACTGTAAAAAGGGGGGGGGGGGGGGGGTGGAATGGGGGGGATGGCAGTTCTACAGGGGGGATGATTTTGATAGTTTTTATTTCAGGGGGGATGCCATTCCCCCCCCCCCCCCCCCCCCTCAACTCGACTACTGGTCTTATCATATACTTACCTAAAATTCGCAGTTTTGCAACGAATATCAAAGTCACGCCCACAGGGAGCCCTATGCCATAGTATCCAATGAGATTAGCCACAGCTGGTATCTTCTGTTTGCCAGTGCCCAGGAAAATACCTGTGCACACACACTAAGATACAGACAAGCATGTGCATTTGTATTTTAGTGACTATTCTTTTGACTTTTGGCATCATATAGCATATGCATCTGTTCAAAACACAATTAAGCCAGGACACTCACCACAAGACCGTCAAAGAACTGATGGAAACAGTAAACAGTCATCAAGTGTGACACCAGGCCAATGATCTTCCTAAACATTATGTTTTTATTAAAATCTTAAAGTATAGTGACAGAATTTTAGAAGAGTGTTGGTGTTATTGAAACATGTAGCTGTATAAACTCACTCATCAGATGTGAAGATGAAGCCAATCACTGTTTTAGTAGAGCCAAGCACAATACCTTCAACAACTGCAAGGCTGGCTGGAAAAGATGAGTTGGGATATAAGTCAAACAGCAGAAAATGATAAAGACATGCATTATTTGCTAATTAAAAGGACTTTTCAGGGGTTTTTTTTCCAGGTGGAGTTCTGTGAAGTACCTAGGAATAGTTAGTACTTTTACATACTTAGCCCAGATGAGCAACAACTCAGCTTAAATATTTAATACTGTATGTATTCTCATGTCCTAGTATACAAGAACTGGAGGGAAATCAATTTATTGATTAAAGTATGCCTGGCTCCGTTACGATAGGTGACAGTGGGTTCCTTTCAGCTTATGAGTATCAGGCTTTTTCCAGTTGACCTCTCACATCATAGATCAAACCAACTGACAAATGAAGTAGTGGGCAGCCAATTATTACCATGTAAAGCAGTAAGTCACACAATAAGAGGTAGCCTACATACTTAGTGACTTGCCCGCAGTAGTCACTGCTCACTTTGAGTTTTTATACAGTACACTACCAGTCAAATGTTTGGACACACTTTCCCAAGTGGGAAAGTGATTTGACTTGGTCAGTTTTTAATAAGAGAGAGTGGAGTTAAAAATGTGCTTTACCCAATGGTGACACAGGACATTTAAGCATTAACTTATCAAAGCAACCTTTACCAATCTTGCATGTCAGAAAGCACAGCAAGATTATTTGAATATAAACAGTCCCGCCTCACTCCTAAGACACACCCCCCCATTCCCTCTGCCTCCCAATGTAGAAGCAAAGGTCTGACAGGCAGGTCCCTTGGCCAATCCTAGGGGTGCACCCCACTTCAAGGATTGGTTGGAGTTTTCATTGAATATTTAGAGACTGAAATAGTATTTTATTTTGATTAATGGTGGGTCTGTCTTGTATTTCTGAGTTCCATTACCTCATTCATAGGATTTTACCCTATCAAAAAAATAGTGCAACAATGCAACATCAGCAAGGGTTGCTTTAAATGCAGAGGTGTAAAAAGTAGAAGTAAAAGTAGTTTTCAAGTATAAATCCTGCCATGTTTTTGGATCTGCCGGTACATTTAGAACAGATGTTTTCACTAACGAGCTCATCTACCTGGGAGAGAAACTAATTAAACCCAGCTGGTTCAGTGATTGGCTGGAAAAACTGCCGGACAGGGTTTCTACTTTCTACTTCTACCCAACCTTTGACACCTCTGATTAAATGTTATGTATGTTAATCACTGACCTGCAAAACAAAGAGACATTTTGGTGGTTAGAATTGCTCGGGCAGTGTCCCCTGCACCAAGAGCGTTGCCCACCCGTGCACATGCTGCACCTTGAACACCAAGCGGGAACTAAGGATTCATAATCATGGAGAATGCATCACAAATACAGACATGTTTGTTTAAAACTGAAACTACAATTTATGTTTGTTACTTTGTAACTAACTGAACCTAAAACATTAAAAGGATGAATATGGAACATTTTTATTAAAAGCTTTAAAAAAATTTTTTAAAAAATCCCCCAAGAGGCACCTGGAGGGGTGCAGAATGAAAGTACAGCATTTCCTTAAAAAATTATATTCAGTCTGAAAATGAATATAGAATAAATTTTAACAAGTTTGCGTGGGTTCTCTCCAGGTATTCTGGCTTCCTCCCACCGTCCTAAGACATGCATGTTAGGTTAATTGGTAACTAAATTGTTCCTAGGAGTGAATGTGTGTGTAAATGGTTGTGTGTCTCTCTGTGTTGGCCCTGCGACAGACTGGCGACCTGTCCAGAGTGTACCCTGCCTCTTGCCTGATAAATACTGGAATAGGCTCCAGTGACCCCACGACCCTAAAATGGATAAGCGGTATGGAAAATGAATGAATGAGGTTTGACAATAGCGTTATGTTTACATCTACAAGGCAATACAGGCTGCCATTGCGGGTTGCTACATACAACCTTTCTGTGACAAAAGTTTGTTCGTCTTATACTGGGAAAACTGGTGGAGTTGGCAAGCAGCTGCTTCAGAGCCCTGGAGTTGTTGTTATCTGTATCTAAAGAAGAGTGACCTGGGAAGAGCAAAAACTGGGTTAAATTATGTGAAGCCTACACTAAATGGACCAACATAAAAAGTTTCCATGGCATCAAAGCGTGGAAATGGCGACTTTTCTCCTGGATCAGTAAGCTAACTCTCTTGCTAATGTGGCTAACGTTAGCTGTGAGTGATAAAACTCCTCTGCATTACTTACTGAACATGGTGCAGGCTGCTGGTCAGCGAGCCTAACCACATGGCTGGAGTTATTTTTCTGCTGTTGCAACTATTACATAGACACATGTGATGTTGTTCTGTCCATATTCCATATCCAACCTTTGATTGAAAGATGTGACTATACAATGCTTGCACTATGACAATACGCAGTACCATGTAGGTAATGTAAGCCACCATCATCGCAGCATGATGGGCCGCCAGCTCGTTCTCACTCAGCATCCCTGATGATGACAAAGTGGAAATTACAGGCATAGCATTAATTAAAAGTCACAGTCATGGTTGTGTGACAAATGTTTTTTGTCAATGGAGTAAACATGACAGCACATTACCTGCAAAGAATACCCCGAACTCATAAGTCCACCACTCAAAACAGGTCATTAATGTGCTGGGGACAGCCAGCTTCATGTAAGAGCCCCATTCCTGCAGTGATTCAACAGACCAGCCTGCAGGGGGAGAGAGACACTTGTTTATGTGGGCAGAGCAACACAGGGGAGGAAGACAGTCTGTGTATGTGAGCATGGTGAGAGAATGAATATTAAACCCTTTACCTCCCCATGTGGTTACATGAAGCTTCTTCCACCAAATGTAAGCAAACAGCAAAACACAGAGGTAAACCTGAGACAGTGCGTTTGCTGCTGCAGACCCACTGCAAAATACACACATCATGCTCAGGAAGGTATCAGTGTTTACTATCATTTTATTCAAATTTAAGATGTTATACTGTGATGTATCAGCATGCCTACCCAACACCCAGATCCAGCCAGGAAATAAACATGTAGTTGGTCACCACATTCGCTATGTTTGCCAAAACAGCAGTGTACATTTGTGGCAGAATTATTCCCTGAGAACACAAACACCCGCTGATATTAGGAGTTATGAATACCCCTCAGAAGTGTATTTGAATCAATTAAGGCAGCTAATTTTGATTCTTTGTAGTCAGAGAACAAAATATGAGTACAAGATATAAATGCACCTGGTTCTGCAGATAAGACACCTGAAGTTGATATAGAAACATTGCCTAGAAGACAAAGATCAGTAGAAATTGTTGACATCAAACTTTGAGGGCAAGTATTCTATACATAGGCCTACACTTTCAGAATCTACTGAAATCATACATAAAGATAAAAAGAAAAGATACAACTCACAGGCACTGCAGGAAGAAACGCTGTAATAAACAGCTGGGCTATGCTGTAAACAGAAAGTTATATTTAGAACCAAATAAGAAAAGGAAATTAAAGTTTACTGTGATACATAATGTACTGCATCAGGCTCATTTATCTCTTCTGGTGCTCATAAACCACCAATGACAAAGGTAATAAGTTATAGAAAAATCTACAGGGAATATAGAAGCTATTTTAATTCAGAGATGGTGTTTGTTGCAGCTAGGCTCTTTATGGGGACATCTAAAGTTAAGCAGCTCCTAGTTACCTGGCCACCTTAGGGTCCTGGCCCAGACATAACAGGATGGCCTCAGCATTAATGAGGAGCCCCCAGCAGGGCAGACAGTACAGCAGCAGGATGATGATGCCACGCTGAAGAATCACTCCCACCCGCAGCATGTTCTTCCCACCAAACGTCTGCAATAACACACAGATAGTGTTAATCATTTTGTGAAAAGCAGTAATGATTAATTGGGATGTGGAGTGAGTTAAACAGAGTTTCAGGAGATATTAACACAGGACAAAAAGCTGTTTCCCAAACCTGAGCCACCAAAGTATCACATGCCAGTCCAAGACCACATCCTGTCGCTGCTGCGGTAACATTAATGGTCTAAAATGAATTCAAAACAAACGTGAATGAATTAATTATACACTTAATAATGCTGACGTAACCAGTATCCTTATGACTCATGACAGTATTGATTAAATCATCATGTTTGTGAAAGATAAAGCTACAATAGTGAGTTTATATCCATAACATTAAATGAACTTAAACAAGCTGCCATAAAATTACATTTCCACTTGTTTCCCCATGTGAGCTCACACAAGTCTGAAGCATCCAGACAACAAGCACTTACTGCAGACGCTAATCCATAGCCAGCCATCACATCGTTTCCCAGGCGCCCACAGAACATTGTCACTACAAATGGAAGGAAGTATTGGAGGATACGGGAGAGGAGCTAGCGAGACAAACAGCAGAAGTAGAATTGATCCCAAATTTCATATTATAAATCATTGTTGTAAAACAGCTGGAATACTGTTTATATCCATGGCTGTCTCTTTAGATTAAATAAACTTGCCAAACATGGCTTCATGTCAAAAGACACTCATCAAACTGTACGAGTCAACCGGACTCAAAGGGCAACCTCTTACAGAGAGAAAATAATCGGTAAGCAGCATGATACCATACCAGAGGTCCTGCCATCCTCAGTATGTGGTACAGCTCTTCTCTGTGGGCCATGGGCATCTTGTTCCGCAGCTGCCTGCAAAAAAAAAAGCTTGTCACTGGACCCCTCCATGTTAAAATTCAGATTTTTTTGATTAAACAACTCTCCTCTGTTGTCATGTGGGTATGATACTCCTCAAGGACCGTATTCACCATGGTTGTGTAAACCATTTCAACATCTTCAAAAGTGAACAATTAATTTACTTGAGGTCAGTTTCACTCATTGCATTTCCAGTGTGTGAAAACAAAGACAAAAAAAAAAAATCATGTTACGTAAAGCAAAAATCAGTGCCAGAGTGTGGAAGCATACTAAATAACCATCACCCGCCCTCTTTCTATCTCTGTTGTCACATATAATATGTGAACAGGCAGAAGATGTGAAGTCATGATTATTCATGGAAACCTTTTACATTTTAATGACAACACCACATTCCTTTGAAGAAGTGGGATCTGTGCACTAAATCTCCATCACCTCAGACAGCTACATTCATTAAAGTTCTAGAAAATATTAAACATTAACATGTCATATGGTTCAGAGTCCTAATAGAGAGAAGTAAGGTTAAACAGTGAGTGCTTTGGCATCTTTCAAAATGAGATGCATATATGCAGCCCTCTGCAGTTATCAGGCTGAAAAACATTCAGCCAGCCATCTGTAAGTGCGTGATAGCATATATCAATGCACATATGCTTCCTGTTACATGAATATAAAACATATTTTCACATAAGAGCTGAGCCACCTCGAAAGATGGAGCATGAATCTGTTTGTAGGTTCAGATTATAGTTCATTGAAAGATTTTCTGCAAGTCTAGAAAATGTCACTATTAGAGAAAAAAAAAAAAAGATTTTACATTTAAGTAGAAATGCTTTCTCTAAGTTTTCAGGGAGTTGATATTTTGGAAGGATGATGCAGTATGACTTTCATGAGCCATGAGACAAATGCAAAAAATGCATTCATAAACTCTATTTAATAACCTTGATTGCTTTCCAAATTAAGGGATGGGGCTATCCACTGAAGAAGACAAAGTTGTCTGCACTTGCATTATGCGATACATTATCACTGGTAGCACTCAAAGCACTTCTTAGTGCTTCCCTGTCTACTTTTTCACTCACAAATGGTGGCAAAGCTGCCCTGCCTTGCCTTTTTTGCCCAGGGGTAATTAACATGCGGAGGGGCAAGGGTGTGAATTTCTAACCCTGTGATTATACAACAACCAGTCCTGCCACCTCAGACACTGCCACTCTAAACGGAATCTACTTAATCCCCTGTCTGCTTATCTCTGTAAAAACAGAGATAAATGCATGTGAGACTATTATTATAAAGATTTACCTTTATTTAAAAATGTTATTAGGTTTAAAGCTTTCTGCTACGACAGCAGCAACAGAATGTTTAAAACACACTGGCCCTCATTTATCAAACGATCGTACGACGAAAATCTGTGCGTACGACCATTTCCACGCAAGACTCGGCATTTATCAATTTGAACGTGAGCGTAGGATACGATCAAATCTCACGACAGCTCTGAGTTCGTGTACGCAAGTTTGAGTCAGTGAGGGTTTGCAGCACAGCGCAGCAGAACATGAAAATATTTATTAACCAAACCGCAAACTGTCATTTAAACATAAGTGCTATTCACATATCAGCACGAAGAATGAACCCATTTGTAAAGAAAAAGAAAAAGGAAAAAGGGAATGTAGAACGTAGCCTATTCCATAAATTGCAAAAATAGCTGCGACTGAATTTAATTCCTCCATTTATCTCAACAAATTACTAAAATTATTAACATATAGTTCTAGGGGGACAAGTGCTTTTCACTCTTCGTGCATCTCCTCACCCCGCTGGTAAACCTGCACATAGGAGGAAGTAGGCATCATTGCGCACACACGCGCAGGTGCCCAGGTGGAGCGCTGCTTCGGGCTGCAGGAAGGCAGGTGGGTGTCGGACGGTCCGACTCGGACCCGGCGGGATGAAACGCTGCTTTAGACTCTGAGAAAATCTACAACACACTCCTGTGCAGTGCTGCACATCGCTCGGACCGCTTGAGAGTTTTGATACGCAGTCAGAGGAGAAGATGCGCCGGCAGCCGCCCTGCAGCCCCCACTGGGGTAAGTGGAGGAGACCGCAGCTGAGCCGTCATTTCTAATAACTAATCTATACGTTAAAGTTGTATAAGTGCTGAGTCAGTAGACTGTCCCTTAGTTTTGCAAATGCAAGTTATATTTTTCTGTCCCTGTCCGGTTCAGGCTCGGATCTGACTGGCATCCACCTGTCACCTGTTAGAGCGCATGGAGGGGGGAAACATCTTTTGGTGGTATGTTTCATATTGGACCATTTTTTCTTGACCCATTGACTAACGAATTGTGACGCTGCCATCGGATGTGGGCTATTATTAAATTTCATAACTAATAAAACGAATAAACCATATCAGCCAGGCCTAGATTGAGACTTTTATTAATATCTCAGCCGAGTCGTTCACACCGGTGAGGCTGACTGATCCTCTTCCGTGCAGCGTTTTTGTTCACGTCTGTGACTCCGGTTTTTAAGCTGCCAAACAGCACCTCTTTAATCTTTCCCACCTCACAAACGAAGAATTCTGTCTTGATCCCCCCAAAAGTTTCTTTTTTGGCAGAATCTCTCCTCTCCATGGTTCAACCTCGCCGGGTGAAGCCTCATCATTATGCATGTTTAAGGGCGTAATCGTGGGCTTGACATTTAAATTACGATGGATTTCAGCTTTGGAATTTATCAAGACTCTTTTGTTCGTACGACGAGATTGGACCGATACGAACGTTTTAATAAATCACACGTGGGTCCAATCGTACGACCATTTTTGCGATCAGATGTGCGACCATTTCGACGATCGTTTGATAAATGAGGGCCACTTTGAACACACACTGTCATGTCCTGACTGGTGCCCTGATTCCCGTTTGGCGCCACCTGTGCCAGCTAATTACACTTACTCCGGTCACCTGTGTCCGTTGGTACCTTTGCCTCCTGATCTCATTCCTCAAGTGCCAGATTGTCAGAAACGATTGCCCAGTTATTCAGCTTCTGTGCCAAAGTTTATGCTTTACAGTACTTCTGACCTACCGACGGAAGCTGAGAGAGGTCATAGTACAAAGTACATACTTTCCCCCCGCTTTCTAGTGAAAATGGGATAGTTCATCTCATTTTCTCAAGACCTGGTTTTATTGATCTAAATAGTAGACCTATTGACAACAGAGAGGGCTTACAGTAAGTCGTACATGTTCTGTCAATAAATGACAAGTCCCAATTTCAGCCTTTATCAGACTTGATAGATATAAAATCGGATGCATTGATAAGTGATGAATGGTTCTCCATCTGACATCGGCTTGCATCTGTTGCTCACTTATCCGTATGAAGGCATCCCAGAACAACTCTGTACTTGGGGACTTAACAGTT
Organism: Atherinomorus stipes; assembly: GCA_023101725.1. NCBI lineage: Eukaryota > Metazoa > Chordata > Actinopteri > Atheriniformes > Atherinidae > Atherinomorus > Atherinomorus stipes. Next base: position 1,445,733 of record JALJCO010004425.1, read on the forward strand.
GAGGCCCATCAACTGGTGGGTGGTAGCCCTGGCTACTTGGCCACAGAATATCCCCGTAGTTGTATCCCAGATTCCACATAATGCATGTGCGCTTCGCTCCAGACTGACTGCAACAGTCAACACCCACTGCACAAGCGTCGCTCCGCTCCGTCAAGCGGTGGAACCAAGAAAGCACGGCAGAGCATGCGCTTGAAGTGATGTGACAGGTGTGCACCACGGTCGCACCTGTCATTCCCCAGTGCGACAAGTAATCACGCCATTTACACCATTCAAAATAAAGTTTACGTGTATGACTCCTCACTTGATAGTTTCATACAATAACCTTCATAAATGGGCCACAAAATGCTAAAAGGCCTGCTTTACAGTTTGGTTATACTTCATTCATCCTAAGACACGCACAACACAATGTATTTAGGCAATTGAAGGATGTCTCGTATAAAGTTTTATTTAGGAAATCCATTTTAATTCGTATAAGCCCAAGTAGGCCAATCGGAATAATTTTGTGAACACACAGTTTAGCAAGTACTTAACGCATTTAAACAAATTAGCTCCGATGCATATGTTATGAAGCTTACATTTCCTCCCCCTCCCACAAAGAAACGTCCCCGTTTCAAATACAGCAATTTAGAAAGGACTAGCTTCCAATTACAAACAGGCAACAGTCTCACGTCAGAACATATTCCTTCAAGTATGCTGAAGGTCCAACATTGCGCCTTCTGGGGCATCGCCAAAAGACCAGAAGTTCCAGTTGGAATGGGAGACTGTACAGTGTCAGAATGGAATGCCATTAGTTGGCCAGAGGAGGGGGCAGGTGAACATGGATCCCAAGAGGCAGGCGATGGTGCAACACAGGGCACAGACAATGACTGAGGTGGGGGCAATGACTGACAGGTCTGTGAGGGCCTTGCAGAACCACTTGGGTTGCCAAACCCAGCTGAAGGTGCCACAGGTGCAGATTCGTCAGTTTTAAAGGGCAAAGCACCTGAAAGCGCAGTCAGGGTTGGGGGTTGAAACTGCACAGAGGAGTCACAAACAGGCATCTGGTGTCCATGACCTGGTACTGGGGCACTGTACGGCCTGAGACAGTTGTAATGAGCAACATGGGACTTGTCTGATTTATCCAGAAGATAGCGAATCCTATAAGTCACACCTGGAGAATCCACATCAGAACCGAGGCACTCCAATATTTCATAGGGACCTTTCCAGTGAGGGGCAAGTTTCTGTTTTGCTGTGGCCAGATCATTTAACCACACAAGGTCTCCCAAAACATAGGGGGAGTGTTTGATACCTTTGTCATACCGTCGTTTCTGCTGAGTGAAAGCATGGTCTCTGTTGCCTATGGCAGAACTGAAAGCTGACTTAAGCTTTTGAGCCAGCTGTGCAACATAATCTGTAGTAGAGCCTAAAGTGGATGAAAATGGTGTATTATTGGGTAGAAGCAGATTGGCAGGCATCCTGGCCTCATAACCATTGGTAAGGAAAAATGGAGTAAAACCTGTGTTGTAGTGAAGACTGGTATTGTAAGCAAAAGCAACTTTGCTAAGGCAATCGTCCCATTCACCAGGCTGCTGAAGATGTGACTTGGCTAACTGATCAATCAGTGTTCTGTTGAATCTCTCAATCATACCATCACACTGAGGATAATATGGGGTTGTTCTTGTTTTGTGAATGCCCAGGAGTTGACACAGATGTTTCACCAGGTCTGACTCAAACTGACGTCCTTGATCTGTATGCAACATTTCAGTAATGCCATGTTCACAGATGTAGTTATCAAACAAACATTTGGCAACTGTCGTAGAATGTTGGTCTGGGATGGCATAGAGGTTAACATACTTGGTAAAATAATCTTGAACAACAAGTACATACCTATTGCAACGACTTGTACTGGGAAATTCAAGAATGTCAGCTACAACCTTTTGAAATGGCTCGCTTGCGACGATTGTTTTCATCGGAGCTCGTTGATGAGGTGTGGGGCTCCTCCTGGAATCACAAGGGGGACACTGCTTGCACTATGTCTTAATATCACAAGACATGAATGGCCAGCAATACAGTTTCTGAGCACGTTTCAGAACTTTCTCTGCCGACATATGACCCGCAATTTGATTACCATGCAGTAGCTGCAAAACGATGTCTTTCAGGCCATGAACAACCACTTGGTGAAGCACCGACTTTGTAGATGTATCAAAAACTTTACGGTAGAGAAAACTATCATGAAAAGTAAGTCTGTGGTACTCATGCCAAAGTGCCTTCTCAACAGGTGTACATTTTTTCATACAGCAATATGGTGGTCTCTGACCTGTAGCAGCAGAAAATCTTGTTGCTGTTCCTTTTTCAGATCTACCTCAGGGAGCTCTAGCACAAATGTGGATGAGACAGACTGTGTAGGACAGTGTACATCTGATCTGGAGAGCTGCAGTCTAGCCCAATCACAAGATACCAAATCTGAGTCAGCAGTCCCAGAGTTGTACTGATGAACTGAGACTACAGGAGAGGTCATACTCATGGGATCAGAGTTGCCATTTTCAAGCTGTGGACTTGGACACAATATGACCCAGAAATGGCACCTGACTTCTGGCAAAACAGCATTTGGATGGATTCAGCTTGAGGCCACTCATCTGAAATCTGGAGAGAATTTCCTCCAGGTGCTGAAGATGTTCGCTGAAAGAGTGACTGCAGATGAGAACATCATCCAGATACGCTAAACAGATTTTCCATGGAAGACCACGAAGTACCTTCTCCATCAAGCGCTGGCATGTGGCTGGGGCATTAGTGAGTCCCATGGGCATGACTTTAAATTGATAAAGCCCACTGCCTGTTGTGAATGTTGTTTTTTCACAGTCTCTCTCTTCCAGTTCAACTTGCCAGTAGCCAAGCTGTAGGTCCACGGTGGAGAACCAAACAGAACCTGAAAGTGCATCCAGAGCATCGTCCACCCTTGGAAGCGGATGAGAATCTCTGATTGTCACACCGTTGAGTTTCCTATAGTCTAGGCAAAAACGGCATGTACCATTTTTCTTGCGCACCACAACAACTGGTGTAGCCTAGGGAATGTGGCTCTCTTCAATGACATCTGCTTTGAATTTCAGCTCTGTTCTGGTGTTACCCGGTAGGCTCGTTGTTTGATTGGTGTGGCCTCACCTGTACGAATGCTATGCTTAATTATGCCTGTACGGTCCCTGTCCTCCGGGTCTTTACTGAACACAGCAGAGTATGTCTGGAGCAGTGAGGTCAAGGAATGCACTTGGGATTGTGACAGTTCAGCTTCATTTATCTGTAACAACGGAGTTGCATCATATGCTGAAGAAGTTGAACAACATGTCCCTTCAACTGGCATAATGTTCATGGACAAGGCTGAATGAAACTCACCTGTTATCATATTGACAAACCTACAGATGCGGGCATAAAAAGTTCCTCCTTTTTCTGCCAATTGACCTATGGCTAAGCCACGCCCCCTCCACTCACTCGGACAAACAACATTCGGTGACAGGCGCTGTGTGACATCTCGGGAGATGACAGCTGTCAACACGGACAGCAGACGCGTGATCAGACAGAGAGACCATGACGAGATAAATTAAAAAACATAAAAACAATACAAACCAACAAAAAGAAATTGTTCAGAAGTCTTAAACTGGGAGTAGAAATCAGCCTGTGAATCTCTGAATGTGACTCGTGTCGCTCCCTCAGTTTCTTGCACAAACTGCTGCACGGCTGCTGTTGTTGTGCCAAAAAGTGATCATCTGACAAAAACTGATCAAACAGCCACGGAAGCGGAGCAATCTGGCTGCAGCTTGGAAGCCAGAGGCGTGTCGTTATCGACATTACTACACGACACCTGTACTACACGACAGCGTCTTATGTACCGTTACCACGTACCAAAACTAGCATGTTTAGCTAGCGTTAGCCAACTTAAACTAACGTTAGGTAAGGTAACTTCATTTTTCTTTCAAGCAAAGTGACAACATGTTGCCTCGAATACGATGTTGCCGTACCTTAGAACAGATGTAGACATCCTTGTTCATTTTATCCACGTTCAGTTGATGATGTGGTCTGCCGCATAACTTTGGCCTGATGTGACTTGGTAAAAGGCAAAAAAATACGCCCTGTCACCCAGCCTCTCAGGATACCTAGTATCGGAGTTGCATGTACCCCATGCACACGTTTGACCATTTTAAACTAAAAAGAACACATAAAAACGAACAAAAACGGACTAACTTCAATGCATTTCAATGGACGTTCAAGCAGAGAATGTCCGAGTGTATGGGATAGCTGTGCGCACTGTGATTGGCTCATCGCGTTTGGGGGCGTGGTTTAGCCATAGGTCAATAGTGCACCATTACTGCACTATCACTGGCTGAATGATTTGTCCCGCGAATACGTCATCACGCACGGTGTCCAAACTTGGCGTGTGGAAACGTCCTTGTTCCGGGCATTCATTTATGCTCTGAAATCGTTTTCCCTGGGCACACAGGCGTTTCTCTGTGCAATTGAATTAGCAGACAAGTCATTGGAAAGTGGCTGGCAGTTGGCTAAAAGGGAAACTTTTTCATGCCCACATCTGTAACAGCTGTCGTGTTGGAAACATGACAAAGAAAGAATAATATCAACATAAGAATGCCAATGAAACATAACACAAAATGGAAAGACAATCCACAAAAGATGCAAAGCTTCAAGGGTTGTATCTCCACTCATGCTGCTCCGTCTTCTTGGCATTTATTTTCCCTGAATTTGTTGTTCTGATTGATTTCACTAAAGCGTTAATCTGAAAAGTGAGGGGGTGCACCTTACCAGCATCTTAAAGTTAACAGATCGTGTTAAGAAAAAAAAAACCTCTTAAAAGTATATTAATCACACTGTCATCATTTCTGTTGATTGGGAAATAAAAACCAAAATGTAAGCAAAACACTGATTTCATACATCAAGGTTTCTTTGAGACATTTCTAAAAGCTGGATGAAATCATGTGACTGATTCCACTCTGAAAAAGAACTGGAGAAACTGCACTGGTTGCATTCTGTCCATTTCAAAGGATAAATCTATGTTAATCATATGCAAAGACAAACTTGTTTGGAATATTAAAGCAGAGTCTCCGGAAGACAACAAAAGCACATCTTTACACAGTTGTTCCTTTTGTTTGTTTGTTTTTCCCTTTGTCATGCTGATTGGAAGTTCTGGCTTCTTCAAAGTTAAAACTTAACCTTTTAAGTTTATACACAAGTTTATTGTGGATGAACATTTTTCAAGTCACAGTAACTTACATCAATCCTGCTTCTTTCTTTGAATCTGCTTTACTCAGAAAACAAAACAAAGCATTAGTCTGTGCCTCGCATCATTAAAAAGACAAATCTTTGTTCAATTTATAAATTATCTGGATTTCTCCATAAGCATTAAAAAGACTGGCCCCTTTCTAAATAAGAAAATTTCTGTCATTCAGAAAAAATAACCTACTTCTTTATTTGAAGAGCATGCAATTAAGTATTTCATGAAGCATCTGCAAATGAATTGTGAAAATTACTTCTATGAAGAAAACTGATGCATCAGACCCAAAGAAAATAAACATTTTAGCCAGTCACAACCTGAAGTAGATATGTTTTCAGATGGTCAGGATATAAATTTATCAAAGCTTCATTACAAATTGGCAAAATAAAGATTGCATTGAAAGTGTAAGCTGTAATTAAAGAATATGTTCATGTTATATCATTTCTAGACATCATTTCTCAACAAATTTACAACAGTCAGTCATTCATATGATAACAAGTATATGGTTAAAACTATGTGGTGTTACAAGCTTCCTCCGTTTATCTTCTATTGCATACTGGAAGGAAATTCATCAGGAGCATATGTTGTATTGATTAAGTCTATGGTTAAGCTGCCATTTGTAGAGAGAGTTTCTGGCAACGGCACAAGGAAGTGCACAGCTGTCCCCAGAGCCAGAAGTAGGACCGCTACAAACACAACGAGGCCTCGCCGTAGGATCAGCTGGCTGGTGGAGAGGTGGCTTCTTTTCAGCTGTTGCGTCTCACCGTCGCAGGGCTCAGTGTTCACAGACATGTAGCCATCTGCTGACTTGAGGGAATATCGTTGGATTAGGTGGAGAACAACTTAAGAGTAAATAAGCGGGCAATTAAAACTTTAATTTGATGTAAGCAACAGAGTTCAATATGATAAAAATTAAATAGTTGGTGTTGTGAAAAAAACAGCACTTACGTTCCCATTGACTAATGTCTGGCCAGTACTGACATCACTATCTATCGGTGTAATGTGTATTTTTTTCTGAGCCCGTTTCACAGCCTGAAAACCAGAAACGAAAAACATAAAAGCTGGTAATTCTCCATAAATGCATTGGACAAATAGCAACCAAAGTCTTTCAGATGTGTGTCAGCAGCTGATGCTTCAGATGTAAACAGAAATATTCTGTCATATGTGCAGCTGAGGCCATGCATGTTCCTCATTCTTAGATTGGCCAGAAGAATACCTCCTCTGTCATTCTCTCCCAGTTCAGTCTGAAGATGACAATGATGTAGAAGCTAGATTGCAAGACGGCACAAATGAACAGTCCCAGCCAAAATCCTGCAGAGAAAGACAAATGATTCTGTTGAAAGCACAGCAGGCTGCACTTGTAGTCTGTTCTTTCTATGCAACAGCTTATTCATCTGGAAGGATGAATACAGTCTTATCATATACTTACCTAAAATTCGCAGTTTTGCAACGAATATCAAAGTCACGCCCACAGGGAGCCCTATGCCATAGTATCCAATGAGATTAGTCACAGCTGGTATCTTCTGTTTGCCCGTGCCCAGGAAGATACCCGAGCACAAACACTAAGATACAGACAAGCATATTCATTTGTATTTTAGTGACAATTCTTTTGACTTTTGGCATCATACAGCATATGCATTTGTTCTACACACAATACAAGCCAGGACACTCACCACAAGACCTTCAAAGAACTGATGGAAACAGTAAACAGTCATCAAGTGTGACACCAGGCCAATGATCTTCCTAAACATTATGTTTTTATTAAAATCTTAAAGGTTAGTGACAGAATTTTAGAAGTGTTGGTGTTATTGAAACATGTAGCTGTATAAACTCACTCATCAGATGTGAAGATGAAGCCAATCACTGTTTTAGTAGAGCCAAGCACAATACCTATAACAACTGCAAGGCTGGCTGGAAAAGATGAGTTAGGATATAAGTCAAACAGCAGAAAATGATAAAGACATGCATTATTTGCTAATTAAAAGGACTTTTCAGGGTTTTTTTCAGGTGGAGTTCTGTGAAATACCTAGGAATGGTTAGTACTTTTACATACTTATTTAAGCTGAGTTGTTGCTCATCTGGGCTATTCAATACTGTATGTACTCTCATGTCCTAGTATACAAGCACTGGAGTGAAATCAATTTATTGATTAAAGTATGCCTGGCTCCGTTACGATAGGTGACGGTGGGTTCCTTTCAGCTTATGAGTATCAGGTTTTTTCCAGTTGACCTCTTACATCATAGGTCAAACCAACTGACAAAAAGTAGCGGGCAGCCAATTATTACCATGTAGAGCAGTAAGTCACAAAATAAGAGGTAGCCTAGATACTTAGTGACTTGCCCACAGTAGTCACTGGTTAGCTCACTTTGGCCCTCATTTATCAAACGATCGTAGAAATGATCGCACATCTGATCGTAAAAATGGTCATACGATTGGACCCACGTGTGATTTATTAAAACATTCGTATCGGTCCAATCTCGTCGTACGGACAAAAGAGCCTTGATAAATACCATGGCTGAAATCCATCGTCATTTAAGTGTCACGCTCACAGTTACGCCCTTAAACATGCATAATGATGAGGCTTCACACAGCGAGGTTGAACCATGGAGCGGAGAGATTCTGCCAAAAAAGAAACTTTTGGGGGGATCAAGACAGAATTCCTCATTTGTGAGGGGGGAAAGATTAAAGGGTTGCTGTTTTGCAGCTTAAAAACCGGAGTCAGAGACGCGCACAAAAACGCTGCACGGAAGAGGATCAGTCAGTCTCACTGGTGTTAAACGACCGGCCGAGATATTAATAAAAGTCTCATTCTAAGCCTGACTTATATGGTTTATTCATTTTATTAGTTATTGAATTTAATAACAGTCCACATCCGATAGCAACGTCACAATTCTTTATCCAATGGGTCAAGAAAAAGTGGTCCAATATGAAACTCGCCACCAAAAGATGTTTCACCGGCGCCGGCAACCCCCCCTCCCTCCCCTCCCGTCATGAGTCCAAGCGCGATGGATCCCAGCCTGGTCCAGACAGGGACAGAAAAAAAGATGACTTGCATTAGCAAAACTAAGGGACGGTCTACTGACTGAGCACTTATACAACTTTAAAATATAGATTACTTCTTAGAAATGACGGATCAGCTGCTGTCTACTCCCCCAGTGGGGGCTGCAGGGTGGCTCCTGTTGATTTTTTTTTTTTTTTTTTTTTTACAAAGGCACTTTGGTGCCCTCCCTCACCACGCCCGCTTGACACGCACCCTCCCCAAAACCCTAGGTGTGTGTGTGTGAGGTAGAGCAGGGGGGGGGAGAGGTCTTGGGAAAGGAGACCAGGGGGGTATGAATTCCCCCCCTGGAAGATGAGCCGTTACCGGCATTAGGTACCCCTGCCTCCCGGGATCCCCCCAGGGCATAAGGGGGCAGGCATGGCCGCCCTCACGGCCAGGCGACCGGCATTCACCACAGAGGGGCCAGCCTTGGCCCCTGGGGGCGCCCGACCACCCCAGGCCAGGGAGGGGGGGAAAGGGACGGGAGCGGAAAGGGTCGGCGGAGGGGCCAGAGTCACCGGCCCAACATCCCCAGGCCCTGCAAACCCCCCAAGAGGCACGCAGAGCTCCCATGCCCCCCCCCCTCCAAACTCAAGCCCGCACCCCCACCCAGGCCGCGACACGCACAATCCCCCAACCCCGCCAGAACCCCCGCCCACCTACCCACCCACACACCCAGCCGCCCCGCATCCGATCCCCCCACAGATCCACCCCCGTTCCCCACCCAAACCCCCCCAACCCGACACACACAAACCCCACCTCCCGGCGCATCTTCTCCTCTGACTGCACATCAAAACTCTCCAGCTGTCCAAGCGATGTGCAGCACTGCACAGGACAGGAGTGTATTGTAAATTTTCTCTGAGTCTAAAGCAGTGTCTCATCCCGCTGGGTCCGATACCCACCTCTCACAAGTGGGAAAGTGATTTGACTTGGTCAGTTTTTAATAAGAGAGAGTGGAGTTAAAAATGTGCTTAACCCAATGGTGACACAGGACATTTAAGCATTAACGTATCAAAGCAACCTTTACCGATCTTAAACAGTCCCGCCTCACTCCTAACCCCAAGATTCCACATCCTCCGGTCCGCACCATTCCATTCCGCTGCGCATGGCGCAGCAAACACGTTGGACAGTGCAACGCCCACTACATGCACCCAGTTCCGTCCAGCTGCGCTCCACCAGGTCTTGGAGCCCGGGGAGAGCATGCGCAAGGCATGTTGTGACAGCATGAATCAAATGGCCTTTCACAATGATCAACATGTGTACAATTTAGTGAATAGCAAATCCAGCACACATGAACCGCCCGAGGACGCACACAATACAGAGTTCAGCCATTATTTTAATGTCATGATCAACAGAAACAGGTGTTTTACCTTGGGAAATGTCATGTTTTCCATTTTTTGTTCATATCAATGTCCTGATCTGTACTCTGTAATGTATGTAGGCCAATGTGAAATGCGTACAGTACGGAAAACTTAAATTTTGGAGGTGATTTTTAAAATTGTTGTTTTTCATGTATTTTACGTTTGGATTTGCAATGTGTTTACTTTGACAATCCGGATATAGTCCATGTTCATGTTCCATTTTGGTGCGATCTGAGCTGCCAGAATTGATCCGGCCTGCGCTGACGGAACAGAAAATTGGACTGGCTCTGCAATTTGGGCGCAGCACAACACAGAGGCCGCACGTCAACAGAGCTGCACGGAGCATGTGGACTGCAGCTCATTGAATAACATAGCAACGTGAACGGAATGGAGCGGACCGGAGTATGTGGAATATGGGGGTAAGACACACCCCCACATTCCCTCTGCCTCCCAATGTAGAAGCAAAGGTCTGACAGGCAGGTCCCTTGGCCAATCCTAGGGGTGCACCCCACTTCAAGGATTGGTTGGAGTTTTCATTGAATATTTAGAGACTTAAATAGTATTTTATTTTGATTAATGGTGGGTCTGTCTTGTATTTCTGAGTTCCATTACCTCATTCATAGGATTTTACCCTATCAAAAAAATAGTGCAACAATGCAACATCAGCAAGGGTTGCTTTAAATGCAGAGGTGTAAAAAGTAGAAGTAAAAGTAGTTTTCAAGTATAAATCCTGCCATGTTTTTGGATCTGCCGGTACATTTAGAACAGATGTTTTCACTAACGAGCTCATCTACCTGGGAGAGGAGCTAATTAAACCCAGTTGGTTCAGTGATTGGCTGGAAAAACTGCCGGACAGGGTTTCTACTTTCTACTTCTACCCAACCTTTGACACCTCTGATTAAATGTTATGTATGTTAATCACTGACCTGCAAAACAAAGAGACATTTTGGTGGTTAGAATTGCTCGGGCAGTGTCCCCTGCACCAAGAGCGTTGCCCACCCGTGCACATGCTGCACCTTGAACACCAAGCGGGAACTAAGGATTCATAATCATGGAGAATGCATCACAAACACAGACAAGTTTGTTTAAAACTAAAACTATAATTTATGTTCATTACTTTGTAACCAACTGAATCTGAAACATTTAAAAGGTTGAATATGGAACATTTTTATTAAAAGTTAAAAAAAAAAAAAAAAAAGCCCTCCAAGAGGCACCTGGAGGGGTGCAGAATGAAAGTACAGCATTTCCTTAAAAAATTATATTTAGTCTGAAAATGAATATAAAATCAATTTTAACAAGTTTGCGTGGGTTCTCTCTAGGTATTCTGGCTTCCTCCCACCGTCCTAAGTCATGCATGTTAGGTTAATTGGTAACTCTAAATTGTTCCTAGGAGTAAATGTGAGTGTGAATGGTTGTCTGTCTCTCTGTGTTGGCCCTACGACAGACTGGCGACCTGTCCAGGGTGTACCCTGCCTCTTGCCTGATAAATACTGGAATAGGCTCCAGTGACCCCACGACCCTGAAATGGATAAGCGGTATGGAAAATGAATGAATGAGGTTTGACAATAGCGTTATGTTTACATCTGCAAGGCAATACAGGCTGCCATTGCGGGTTGCTACACACAACCTCTCTGTGATAAAAGTTTGTTCGTCTTATACTGGGAAAACTGGTGGAGTTGGCAAGTCAAGCAGCTGCTTCAGAGCCCTGGAGTTGTTGTTATCTGTATCTAAAGAAGAGTGACCTGGGAAGAGCAAAAACTGGGTTAAATTAGGTGAAGCCTACACTAAATAGACCAACATAAAAATTTTCCATGGCATCAAAGTGCGGAAATGGTGACTTTTCTCCTGGATCAGTAAGCTAACTCACTTGCTAATGTGGCTAACGTTAGCTGTGAGTGATAAAACTCCTCTGCATTACTTACTGAACATGGTGCAGGCTGCTGGTCAGCGAGCCTAACCACATGGCTGGAGTTATTTCTCTGCTGTTGCAACTATTACATAGACACGTGATGTTGGTCTGTCCATATTCCATATCCAAGCTTCTTTTTTTTTTTTTTTTTGTTATACTTGTATGATCCCCAAGGGGAATTTAGGGCTCTGCATTTTACCCATCTCTGTACTGTGAGTATCAGAGAGCAGTGGGCTGCTACTTAAAGACACACAACGGAACTTTTAGCAGTTTTCTCAGTGACGCGCCCCCTATCGGCGACTAAACTAGCAACCATCTTGTATCACACCTGCACCGTGATTCACTCCAGCCAGTAAAAGACAGTCTTATCTTGACTCTTGTTCTGTCCCTTCCTCTCTTCCTTTTCCTCTCTTTTCCTTACCGAATCCGACATGATGTAAGTAAGTAAGTTTTATTTCTATAGCGCCTTTCACAGACAAAGGGACGTCACAAGGTGCTGCACAGAGGGAACAATTAAAATACAAGAAAAAAAAAATACAGCAAATATAAAATACAAAAAACAATACAAGCAACGAGAAAATTTGAATAAAAATCAGCATGGAGGTCATAAAACAGCCTTTTCGCTACTGAAGTTAGAACGCTTGGAGAAACAGGTAGGTTTTCAGTTTGCTCTTAAAGACATCAATGGAGTCCAACAAACGTAGAGACAACGGGAGATCGTTCCAGAGCTTCGGTGCAACGGCCTGGAAGGAACGATCCCCTCGTGTCTTGAAGCGAGTACGAGGGACCATGAGCAGATGCTGGTCCAGTGACCTTAGCCTCCGAGAGGGAGCATAGGGGCATAAAAGGTCCCTTATGTAAGATGGAGCCTGACCCTGCAGAGCTCTGAAAGTCAGTGCCAAAATTTTAAAGCGAAAGCGAAAAGAAACCGGAAGCCAGTGGAGCGACTTTAAAACTGGAGTAATATGAGCCCTCCTGTTGGTACGAGACAGCAGTCTCGCTGCAGAGTTGATCCCCAAGGGGAATTTAGGGCTCTGCCCCGACACCCAGCGGTCGTGTCGGGGAATGTGCGTTCAAAACACTCGCAGGGTTAATCCCTGGTTTACATCCGGTTGCTAGTGAGTGACGCGGTGCTGCAGCCAATAGTCGGCTGCAACGTCACAGTCACGTCCCGGATGGGAATCTTACATAGTGCTGTTTCTGAGCCCCGGGACGCCTCTGGGCAGTGACGGCTCGAAAATGCACAAAATGAATGTTGGTGTGCCATCAAAACGAGTCAGAAACGCAGATTTTTAAGGTCTAAAAGTTACATTGTATGTCTTTAAAGCGCCCGGGGAGCAGCTGGTGGGGGGTTAAGGACCTTGCTCAGGGGTCCACAGTGGTACACCCAGCGGTCGTGTCGGGGAATCGAACCCAGGTCCTCCGCGCCCAAGCCCACGACGCGACCACTGGGCTATCCACTCCCCCTTTTATTGAAAAATGTGACTATACAATGCTTGCACTACGACAATATGCAGTACCATGTAGGTCATGTAAGCCACCATCATCGCAGCATGATGGGCCGCCAGCTCGTCCTCACTCAGCATCCCTGATGATGACAAAGTGGAAATTGCAAGCATAGCATTAATTAAAAGTCACAGTCATGGTTGTGTGACAAATGTTTTTTGTCAGTGGAGTAAACGTGACAGCAAATTACCTGCAAAGAATATCCCGCACTCATAAATCCACCACTCACAACAGGTCATTAATGTGCTGGGGACAGCCAGCTTCATGTAAGAGCCCCATTCCTGCAGTGATTCAACAGACCAGCCTGCAGGGGGAGAGAGACACTTGTTTATGTGGACAGAACAATGCAGGGTAGGAAGACAGTCTGTGTATGTGAGCATGGTGAGACAATGAATATTAAACCCTTTACCTCCCCATGTGGTTACATGAAGCTTCTTCCACCAAATGTAAGCAAACAGCAAAACACAGAGGTAAACCTGAGACAGTGCGTTTGCTGCTGCAGACCCACTGCAGAACACACACATCATGCTCAGGAAGGTATCAGTGTTTACTATCATTTTATTCAAATTTAAAATGTTATACTGCGATGTATAAGCATGCCTACCCAACACCCAGATCCAGCCAGGAAATAAACATGTAGTTGGTCACCACATTCGCTATGTTTGCCAAAACAGCAGTGTACATTTGAGGCAGAGTTATTCCCTGAGAACATAAACACCCGCTAATATTAGGAGTTATGAATACCCCTCAGAAGTGTAATTGAATCAATTAAAGGTTGAATATGGAATACGGACAGAACAGCGACATCACGTGTGTCTAGGTTGTAGTTGCAACGGCAGAAAAACAACTCCAGCCGCTGGGATGCCAGGCTCACTGCCGATACGCAAGTGACCAACAGTCTGCAGCATGACCAACAAGTAACGAGTTTATAACTGACAGCTAACGTTAGCCACGTTAGCAAACAAGTTAGCTTACCGATCCAGAAGGAAAGTCGCCATTTCCGTGTTTTGACTCCGTGGAAAACGTTTACGTGGGTCCATTTAGTGAAGTCTTCACCTAAATTGACTCCAGGTTTTGCTCTTCTCAGGTCACTCCTCCTCAGAAACAGATAACAATATCTCCAGGACTCTGAAGCAGCTGCTTCACTCGCAGCTGCTTCACTGTTTCCTCCTGTACCAGCCTGACTGTGCCCAAAATATTGTTTCCACACAGAGATCGTATTTGGCAACCCGCAATGGCAGCGTGTATTGGCTTATAAACGTAAATATAATGCCATTATCGAACCCGTAAAAATTTATTTTATACTTATTTTTAGGCTAAATATAATTTTTCTAGGAAATGTATTTTGATTCTGTACCCCCCAAACGGCCTGTGGAAGTTTTTTTTTTTTTTTTTAATATAGCTTTTAATAAAAATATTACATATTCAACCTTTAAGGCAGCTAATTTTGATTCTTTGTAGTCAGAGAACAAAATATGAGTACAAGACCTGGTTCTGCAAATAAGACACCTGAAGTTGATATAGAAACATTGCCTAGAAGACAGAGATCAGCAGAAATTGTTGACATCAAACTTTGAGGGCAAGTATTCTATACATAGGCCTACACTTTCAGAATCTATTAAAATCATACATAAAGATAAAAGAAAAGATACAACTCACAGGCACTGCAGGAAGATACGCTGTAGTAAACAGCTGGGCTATGCTGTAAACAGAAAGTTATATTTAGAACCAAATAAGAAAAGGAAATTGAAGTTTATTGTGATACATAATGTGCGGTACATTATGTATCACAATAAACTTCAATTTATTGTGATACATATTTTTCAAATTTATTTATAAACTTCAGGCTCATTTCTCTCTTCTGGTGCTCATAAACCACCAATGACAAAGGTAATAAGTTATAGAAAAATCTACAGGGAATATAGAAACTATTTTAATTCAGAGATGGTGTTTGTTGCAGCTAGGCTCTTTATGGGGACTCTAAAGTTAAGCAGCTCTTAGTTACCTGGCCACCTTAGGGTCCTGGCCCAGACATAACAGGATGGCCTCAGCATTAATGAGGAGCCCCCAGCAGGGCAGACAGTACAGCAGCAGAATGATGATGCCACGCTGAAGAATCACTCCCACCCGCAGCATGTTCTTCCCACCAAACGTCTGCAAAAACACACAGATAGTGTTAATCATTTTGTGAAAAGCAGTAATGAATATCTGGGATGTGGAGTGAGTTAAACAGAGTTTCAGGAGATATTAACACAGGGCAAAAAGCTGTTTCCCAAACCTGAGCCACCAAAGTATCACATGCCAGTCCAAGACCACATCCTGTCGCTGCTGCGGTAACATTAATGGTCTAAAATGAATTCAAAACAAACGTCAATGAATTAATTATACACTTAATAATGCTGATGTAACCAGTATCCTTATGACTCATGACAGTATTGATTAAATCATCATGTTTGTGAAAGATAAAGCTACAATAGTGAGTTTATATCCATAACATTAAATTAACTTAAACAAGCTGCCATGAAATTACATTTCCACTTGTTTCCCCATGTGAGCTCACACAAGTCTGAAGCATCCAGACAATAAGCACTTACTGCAGAAGCTAATCCATAGCCAGCCATCGCATCGTTTCCCAGGCGCCCACAGAACACTGTCACCACAAATGGAAGGAAGAATTGGAGGATACGGGAGAGGAGCTAGCGAGACAAACAGCAGAAGTAGAGTTGATCCCAAATTTCATATAATAAGTCATTGTTTTAAAACAGCTGGAATACTGTTTATATCCATGGCTGTCTCTTTAGATTAAATAAACTTGCCAAACATGGCTTCAAGTTAAAAGACACTCATCTAACTATACAAGTCAGCCGAACTCAAAGGGCAACCTCTTACAGAGAGAAAATAATCGGTAAGCAGCATGATACCATACCAGAGGTCCTGCCATCCTCAGTATGTGGTACAGCTCTTCTCTGTGGGCCATGGGTATCTTGTTCCGCAGCTGCCTGCAAAAAAAAAGCTTGTCACTGGACCCCTCCATGTTAAAATTCAGATTTTTTCGATGAAACAACTCTCCTCTGTTGTCATGTAGGTATGATACTCCTCAGGGACAGTATTCACCATGGTTGTGTAAAGCATTTCAACATCTTCAAAAGTTAACAATTTACTTGAGGTCAGTTTCACTCATTGCATTTCCGGTGTGTGAAAACAAAGACAAAAAAAAAATCATGTTACGTAAAGCGTAAATTTTTGCTAGTGTGGAAGCATACTAAATAACCATCACCTGCCCTCTTTCTATCTCTGTTGTCATATAATATGTGAACAGGCAGAAGATGTGAAGTCATGATTATTCATGGAAACCTTTTACATTTTAATGACAACACCACATTCCTTTGAAGAAGTGGGATCTGTCCACTAAATCTCCATCACCTCAGACAGCTACATTCATTAAAGTATTTGAGAATATTAAACATTAACATGTCATATGGTTCAGAGTCCCAATAGAGAGGAGTAAGGTTAAACAGCGAGTGCTTTGGCATCTTCCAAAATGAGATGCATATATGCAGCCCTCTGTAGTTATCAGGCTGAAAAACATTCAGCCGGCCATCTGTGGGTGCGTGATAGCATATATCAATGCACATATACTTCCTGTTACATGAATATAAAACACACGTTTAAGAGCTGAGCCACCTCGAAAGATGGAGCTTGAATCTGTGTGTAGGTTCAGTTTATAATTCATTGAAAGATGTTCAGCAAGTCTGGAAAATGTCACTCTATTAAAGAAAAAAAGAAAAGATTTTATATTTAAGTAGATATGTAAGTAGATAGATAAGTAGGAGAAGATCTGCACAAGAGACATTGAACTGTTTGCTGTTAGTTTTCGTCCATATTATTTACCCAGAGAGTTTGCCTGTGTTATTCTGGTAGTGGTTTATGTAATACCAGGTACCTCACCAGAGACAGCCTGTGATGTCATCAGCTCTGTCGTGGCTAAACTACAAACACAGCATCCAAACTCATTCATGGCGATCTCCGGAGACTTCAACAACGTCTCCCTCTCTGCTACGTTGGCAACTTTCCAGCAGTTTGTCAGCTGCTCCACCAGAGAAAATAAGATGTTGGACTTATTTTATGCAAATACAAAGAATGCATACAGCTCCTCTGCCCTGTCTCCTTTAGGAAGATCAGATCATAATCTGGTTCTTCTCACCTCCACCTACAAGCCACTCGTTCAGCAGCAACCAGTCATTAGGAGGACGATTAAAACCTGGTCTACTGAGGCTGAAGATGCTCTGAGAGGGTGCTTTGAGGCCACAGACTGGAATCTCCTCTGTGAACCTCCCGGAGATGACATCAACACCATAACTGAGTGTGTGACAGATTACATAAACTTCTGTGTGGACATCATTCCATCAAGAACAGTGAGGTGCTTCCCCAATAACAAACCCTGGATCACCAGTGACCTGAAAAAGCTGCTGAACATCAAAAAGAAAATTTTAAGGGATGGAGACAGGGAGTTACTGAAGACCACACAAAAAAAACTGAAAACATAGACTAAGAAGTGCAAGGAGGACTACAGGAAGAAGTTGGAGAGCCAGCTCCAGCAGAAAAATGTGAGGGATGTGTGGTCGGGAATGAAGAAGATCACTGGCTTCAAGTTAAAGGGGGACCAGACTGACGGAGGTCTGGACAGAGCGAATGAACTGAACATGTTCTTCAATAGGTTCAGTTCCCCCCTGCCAACAACCCAACGCACCACACACCCTCCATGAGCCCACAGCTTTCCTGTCTCACCTCCACTCTGTCACCCTGCACCTCAGTCATTGACCTAAGCACAGTCTCCTCTCCCTCCACATCAGGACATCCTGAGACATCTTTTGCCTCCACCTCCAGCCTGACTGTCTCCTGTGACCAGGTCAAGAAACAACTAGAGAAACTGAACCAGAACAAGGCTGCAGGTCCAGATGGTGTCAGTCCCAGAGTTCTCAAGACCTGCTCAGAACAACTATGTCCGGTTCTCCAGCACCTTTTTAACACTAGCCTGAGACAGAACAGAGTTCCTGTGCTGTGGAAAACATCCTGTCTCGTTCCTGTCCCCAAAAACCACAACCAGCTGAACCAAAGACTACAGACCAGTTGCCCTGACATCTCACATCATGAAAGTCCTGGAGAGACTCTTACTGGCTCACCTCAACAAGCAAGTGAATACCTTTCATGACCCATTACAGTTCGCATATCGTAATGGTTTTGGGGTTGAAGATGCTATCATCTTCCTGCTTCAGAGACCCCACTCTCATCTGGACCAGTCAGGCAGCACTTTGAGGGTCATGCTCTTTGATTTTTCAAGTGCATTTAATACTGTTCAGCCTGCTTTGCTATGTGAGAAGCTCCATAACTTCCAGGTGAATCCCTCCACAACCACCTGGATTTACGACTACCTAACAAACAGACCACAATTTGTGAGACTGAAAGGTTGTGTGTCTGAGATGGTGATCAGCAGCACTGGAGCACCACAAAGAACTGTACTCTCACCATTCCTCTTTACAGTGTACACCTCAGACTTCCAGTACAACTCTGAGTCCTGTCATCTGCAGAAATACTCTGATGACTCTGCAGTTGTGGGGTGTATCAGTGATGAACAAGAAGCCGAGTACTGGGAACTGGTCAATCAGTTTGTGAAATGGTGCGGTAACAATCAGCTCATCTGAAATACCAGCAAGACTAAAGAGATGATTGTTGACTTCAGGAGGAGTAAGAATAAGCAGCATAGTCCTGTCTACATCCTGGAAGAGGAGGTGGAGGTGGAGGAGGTGGAGAACTACAAATACCTTGTAGTTCAGCTGGACAACAGACTCGACTGGAAATGCAACACTGACTACATCTACAAGAAAGGTCAGAGCAGAGTCTACTTATTAAGGAAGCTGAGATCATTCAATGTCTGTACCAAAATGTTGCAGATCTTCTACAAGTCTGTTGTGGAAACCACAATGCTTTCATAAACTATATTTAATAACCCTGATTGCTTTCCAAATTAAGGGATGGGGCCATCCACTGAAGAAGACAAAGTTGTCTGCACTTGCGATAGGCGATACAGTATCACTGGTAGCACTCAAAGCACTTCTTAGTGCTTCCCCGTCTACTTTTTCACTCACAAATGGTGGCAAAGCTGCCCTGCCTTGCCTTTTTTGCCCAGGGATACTTAACATGCGGAGGGGCAAGGGTGTGAATTTCTAACCCTGTGATTATACAACAACCAGTCCTATCACCTCAGACACTGCCACTCCAAATGGAATCTACTTAATCCCCTGTCTGCTTATCTCTGTAAAAACAGAGATAAATGCATGTGAGACAATTATTATAAAGATTTACCTTTATTTAAAAATGTTATTAGGTTTAAAGCTTTCTGCTACGACAGCAGCAACAGAATGTTTAAAACACACTTTGAACACACACTGTCATGTCCTGACTGGTGCCCTGATTCCCGTTTGGTGCCACCTGTGCCAGCTAATTACACTTACTCTGGTCACCTGTGTCCGTTGGTACCTTTGCCTCCTGTTCTCATTCCTCAAGTGCCAGATTGTCAGAAACCATTGCCCAGCTATTCAGCTTCTGTGTCAAAGTTTATTTTTTTCAGTACTTTTGACCTACCGACGGAAGCCAAGAGACGTCATAGTACATACTTTTTTCACCCTGTTTTCTCGTGAAAATAGGACAGTTCGTCTCATTTTCTTTTTCTTTCTTTCAGAGATTAGCGTTTGTGTAACAGCTAATTTAATTGATTTAAATAGTAGACCTAATGACAACAGAGAGGGCTTACAGTAAGTCGTACATGTTCTGTCAATAAATGACACGTCCCAATTTCAGCCTTTATCAGACTTGATATAAAATTGGATGCATTGATAAGTGATTGGATGGTTCTGCATCTGACATCGGCTTGCATCTGTTGCCTGCCTTAACAGATATGGAAGCTTCCCAGTACAGAGTTTTTCTGTACTGCCCTTTGGACCCAACAGTTGAGGTTCATCAACTGGTGGGTAGTAGCCCTGGCTACTTGGCCACAGAATATCCCTGTAGTTGTATCCCAGATTCCACATAATGCATGTGCTCTATTCGCTCTGGACTGACTGCAACAGTCAACACCTACTGCACAAGCGTCGCTCCGCTCCGTCAAGCGGTGGAACCAAGAAAGCACGGCAGAGCATGTGCTTGAACTGATGTGACAGGTGTGCACCACAGTCGCACCTGTCATTCCCCAGTGCGACAAATAGTCACGCCATTTACACCATTCAAAATAAAGTTTACGTATATGACTCCTCAGTTGATAGTTTCATACAATAACCTTCATAAATGGGCCACAAAATGCTAAAAGGCCTGCTTTTCTGTTTAGTTAAACTTCATTCAGCCTATTACACGCACAACACAATGTATTTAGGCTATTGAAGCATGTCTAGTATAAAATGTTATTTAGAAAATCCATTTTAATTCGTAGGCTATAAGCCCAAGTACACATTCAATCTAGATGAAGCATATCACAACAAAAGTGAATGTCATAGCCAACTATGTATTAGAAGAAGGTCAAACGATCTGATTACAATAATTTCATTTGAAAATCCGGAAGCTGTTCTTGCTCTATTTCCTGTTTGGTATGATCTGAATTATGCAGCTTGGTCTGGCCAGACTTGGGCAGACCACAAAACAGAGTTCGTTCGTATTTTTGTCCAGACAGAGCACTGGTGTCGGAGAAGAGTGGAGTAGACAACGTGGAACTGCTGTCGGCATTAAAAGGGCACCATATTTGCTGCAGTGTGTGGAGCGGTGCACATGCTTTGTGTGTGTAATGTGAGGGCTCTTGTTATTGGTGATAAGTTCACTCTTTAGTGGAGAAATAACAGGATAGAGACAGATCACTTATGGAACAGCCTTTTTACTCTCCTCCACACTTCCACAACCACACTTCCTGCTTCTCCCACTCCCATGTGACAGTCCTAGCCAACCAGACGTTAGGAGTGGTTACCAAGGTAAATGCAGTAGGAACACAGAGACAGATTCAACAGACTATAACTCCTGTCCTAGAATGCAAATATGAAGAACTAAACCTATGGGATTAATTTTGTGAACACACAGTTTAGCGAGTACTTAACACATTTAAACAAATTAACTCTGATGCATACGTTATGAAGCTTACATTTCCTCCCCCTCCCACACAAGAAACGTCCCCGTTTCAAATACAGCAATTTAGAAAGGACTAGCTTCCAATTACGAACAGGCAACAGTCTCACGTCAGAACATAGTCCTTCAAGTATGCTGGAGGTCCAACATTGCGCCTTTTGGGGTATCGCAAAAGACCAGAAGTTACAGTTGGAATGGGAGACTGTACAGTGTCAGAATGGAATGCCATTAGTTGGCCAGAGGAGGGGGCAGGTGAACATGGATCCCAAGAGGCAGGCAATGGTGCAACACAGGGCACAGACAATGACTGAGGTGGGGGCAATGACTGACAGGTCTGTGAGGGCCTCGAAGAACCACTTGGGTTGCCAAACCCAGCTGAAGGTGCCATAGGTGCAGATTCGTCAGTTTTAAAGGGCAAAGCACCTGAAAGCGCAGTCAGGGTTGGGGGTTGAAACTGCACAGAGGAGTCACAAACAGGCATCTGGTGTCCATGACCTGGTACTGGGGCACTGTACGGACTGAGACAGTTGTAATGAGCAACATGGGACTTGTCTGATTTATCCAGAAGATAGCGAATCCTGTAAGTCACACCTGGAGAATCCACATCAGAACCGAGGCACTCCAATATTTCATAGGGACCTTTCCAGTGAGGGGCAAGTTTCTGTTTTGCTGTGGCCGGATCATTTAACCACACAAGGTCTCCCAAAACATAGGGGGAGTGTTTGATACCTTTGTCATACTGTCGTTTCTGCTGAGTGAAAGCATGGTCTCTGTTGCCTATGGCAGAACTGAAAGCTGACTTAAGCTTTTGAGCCAGCTGTGCAACATAATCTGTAGTAGAGCCTAAAGTGGATGAAAATGGTGTATTATTGGGTAGAAGCAGATTGGCAGGCATCCTGGCCTCATAACCATTGGTAAGGAAAAATGGAGTAAAACATGTGTTGGAGTGAAGACTGGTATTGTAAGCAAAAGCAACTTGGCTAAGGCAATCGTCCCAGACTGATGAGCAATACTGTGTAGGACAGTGTACATCTGATCACGAGAGCTGTAGTCTAGCCCAATCACAAGATGCCAAATCTGAGTCAGCAGTCCCAGAGTTGTACTGATGAACTGAGACCACAGAAGAGGTCATACTCATGGGATCAGAGTTGCCATTTTCAAGCTGTAGACTAGCATTAGCAGTCCTGCTAATGCTGTTTTTGGACACAATATGACCCAGAAATGGCACCTGACTTCTGGCAAAACAGCATTTGAATGGATTCAGCTTGAGGCCACTCATCTGAAATCTGGAGAGAATTTCCTCCAGGTGCTGAAGATGTTCACTGAAAGAGTGACTGTAGATGAGGACATCATCCAGATACACTAAACAGATTTTCCATGGAAGACCACGAAGAACCATCTCCATCAAGTGCTGGCATGTAGCTGGGGCATTAGTGAGTTCCATGGTCATGGCTTTAAACTGATAAAGCCCACTGCCTGTTGTGAATGCTGTTTTTTCACAGTCTCTCTCTTCCAGTTCAACTTGCCAGTAGCCATGCTGTAGGTCCACGGTGGAGAACCAAACAGAACCTGAAAGTGCTTCCCGAGCATCGTCCACCCTTGGAAGCGGATGAGAATCTCTGATTGTCACAGCGTTGAGTTTCCTATAGTCTAGGCAAAAACGGCATGTGCCATTTTTCTTGCGCACCAGAACACCTGGTGCAGTCTAGAGGCTGTAGCTTTCTTCAATGACATCTGCTTTCAACAGGGTGTCCACTTGAGTTTGAATTTCAGCTCTCTGTTCTGGTGTTACCCTGTAGGCTTGTTGTTAAATTGGTGTGGCCTCACCAGTACGAATGCTATGCTTAATTATGCCTGTATGGCCCCTGTCCTCCGGGTCTTTACTTAACACAGCAGAGTATGTGAGGTCAAAGAATGCACTTGGAATTGTGACAGTTCAGCTTCATTTATCTGTACCAACGGAGTTGCATCATATGCTGAAGAAGTTGAACAACATGTCCCTTCAACTGGCATAATGTCCATGAACGAGGCTGAATGAAACTCACCTAGGTGTTGACCGGAGTGCAGTCCAATGTCATTGCTGGAAGGGTTTAGGACTCGAACAACCGTTGTCCCATTCTGCACTTCACTGACAGAATGTGCCACGATGATGTCACAAGTGGGATTGGGCAAGAGAACCCCACAGCAGTCAGTTGGTACAGAAGAAGCAGGCGTTGCTGCCGATACACAGGCTGTGATTAGTTTCACTCATAGCAGGAATCCTAGTGGGTGCTAACACTGCCAATTTACAGCAGGCAGTGATTTCATATCCTTTAGACAGCAAAGGAATATTCATATCCCACAGTTGAAGTACACGTTTTTTTAAATCATGAGAGCATGGTGTTTCTCAAGGAAGTCCCAACCCAATACTGGCTGGTAAGCACCTCTGAGAACTTCAAAGTCTTGCTGCCAAACATGCTGTTCAAGTCTGATTCCAATTGTCAACTTGTCAAGGATTTCCAGGCATTGCCCATTGACTGAACGAGCAGGGACAGAAGAGGCTGCCACTAGGCGCTTCTTCAAAGCAGGGTCAGAGTTCCGAAAATCTTCACTCACAATGGAGACAAAAGAACCAGAGTCAGTTAATGCACATGCTTCGATTCCTTCAACAATAGCTAAAATGTTGGAAGACACAGGGCCATCAGATCGAGAGTCATGGTCAGGAGTCAACATGGGGGTGTCAAGTTGGGGCTGTGATACAGTAGCTAATGTCTGACCCTCAACAGCAGCTAATGCCAGAGGGCGGCGTTGAGCCCGTGTGTCACCGTCATACCACTCATGGAAACCCTGATGAACTGGTGGGGAAAAGTAGCGTTCATAGCGTGATTCATAGCGACCACTGTACTGCTCAGGTGAGTAGTAGTCTCTGGAATGTTGCCAAGGTGAGGGGGAAGTGCTGCGCACACTATAGTAGGCATCATAGGAAGGAGATCTACTGGCCGGGAGTCCGAACGCTGAATGAGGTAACTCTGTTTATCACCCAGCTGTTGTACTTCACGCGTCAAACTGGTTACAGTAAGAGTTAGCTGTTCAACTGCCTGGAGGAGCTTGTCATCAGGGGACTTAGGGCGAACCATAGCTACTTGGTCTGAAGGCTGAGCCCCCCAGTGGTCAGTCACAATGCTATTTGTGTTCTTTCACAAAGGCTGGCAATGAGTAGAGCGTCCTGAAGATTCTCTGCACCCATCTCATGGATCTTTCCTTACAAAGTAGGGTCCAAACCACCAACAAAGCAAGAACATTTTTCCCCTTATGGCGTTTTAGTCATAGCTTGGAAAAGCTTTGAGCACAAGACGAGTGATGTCTGCAATGTATGCATCCAAACTTTCAACTGCCTTGTGGGGTCGAGCCATTACATGAGTTTGGACAAATGGCAGGGAATATTTTGACCCAAAAACTTCTCAAAGTTCCTCTTTGCTCAATCATAGTCTCTCCGGGTTGCAGGAGGTAAACTGTCCCAATACAGGAATGCAGCATCTGCTAGACGAGTAGGAAGTATGGAGGACATAACTGCGGACAAGTCTGCCTCAGGTGCAATCGTTGCTTGCACTGCCACTTCCAAACGAGGAGACCAACTTGTGAACGATTCAGTCGCATCTCCTTTAAAAGCAGGTGGCAGATCAACTGTAAGAGTACCAGAAACAGTATGTGAAGCTAAAAAAGCAGCACTGCTCTGGGTGACATTTGCTGACCCCTGCTGGTGGTTGGGAAAGGTCTCCAACTCTGGCAAAACTTCCCTTTCCTCAGCTGACATGACAAAAAGGAAAATCTCTGATGCAAAACACACAAAAAAAGGCAGAAGAGAGTGGGGGGACTGCAAATATCCTAAATGTCTCCAAGGAAATGTTCCACAGTCTGTCAGCTGTTCTCAAAGAATGAAAAAAAAACCTCACCAAAGAACAAAACCATTAAAAGGAATCCACCGCTGCCACCACTTGTAACGTGAGGGTTCTTGTTACTGGTGATAAGTTCACTCTTTAGTGGAGAAATAACAGGATGGAGATGGATTACTTATGGAACAGCCTTTTTACTCTCCTCCACACTTCCACAACCACACTCCCCTGCTTCTCCCACTCCCATGTGACAGTCCTAGCCAACCAGACGTTAGGAGTGGTTACTAAAGGTAAATGCAGGAGGAGCACAGAGACAGACTCAACAGACTATAGCTCCCTTCCTAGAATGCAAATATGAAGAACTAAACCTATGGGATTAATTTTGTGAACACACAGTTTAGCAAGTACTTAACACATTTAAAAAATTTAACTCTGATGCATAAGTTATGAAACTTACATGTGGAATCTGGGTTTGCGGGCATGACTCATACCCGGGAGTCTGGGGATCGAATCATGCCCAGTCCCTCCTTGTCTTCTGCCACATTTGGAATTAAAGTTTGCACTCACATTTCATTTCCATTTCATTTTCCTGTCGTCTTACATTCTACCACTTGCCTTTTTAAACACATCATGTATAACATTTTCACATAACCATGATTTTTTTAAGGATCCATATTTTTCTTTTACTTAACCACAAAATCAAAATCAAGAAAACCTCTAAGGTATCTTTCTTTTTATTCTTTAACAAACATGAACATACAGAGGTAAAACAAAAAGAAGCACACATAAGCACCAAAAGAAAAAGAACTGAGGATTGCAGTGACTCTACAGTTTGTTCCCATGTTATCTTTACAACAAGTCCTTATGCCGTCGTCGTAAAAACAGTCCATTTCTTCCATTTGTCTTGACATAGTTCTTCTTGATTTCTTAACTTATGTGTCAACAATTCGATTACATGTATCTCATTTATGATTTTTTGCCAGTCATGCTGTGTTGGCGACTCTGCCTTGTACCATTTTCTTGCGATTGCCTTCTTGCAGGCTGCTAAGAAAATTTTTAGTAAATATTTGTCCTCTTTTAATATAACACTTGTTACGTCCCAGCTCTGTTAGGGGTTAGGGACGCAAACAAAAGACTGGTTTCAAGATGGAAAAGGTGGAGTGAAGACGTTTTATTGTTCAGGGGTGAATTACAAAAACCTGGAAAACTGTAACTGAAAAGGAGATGGGGTTTGCGATGCTGCTCAAAGGAACAAATAAAGAGACAGACAAAGCCTAACACTAAAAGGGGAACCAAATGGGGAAAAAACACAAACCTAGACTATGAACCAAAAAGGGATTGAGCAGCACCATAAACTCAAACCTGTAACCAAAACCCAAGTACAACAAAAGACCTAGCTATCCCAACTCCAAACTACCAGTGAAAATGACAGAGGGGAACAAACAATTAACCCATTCACCAAAACTAAAACACCTGGGAATCAAAACTAAAGAAGGCAAAGATACTCAAAACTAAAGTCACCAAAAACATAAACTAAGGACAACTGTTGCCAGGCCAAGCAGTTGCCCTTGACTGAGGGTGTGCTGGGTTCTTTTGTAGTTGTAGCAGCTTCTCCAGGTGAGACTGATCAGCAATCAGAGGGTGAGGGAGGAGATGATGGTGGTGGGGAGCCAGGCCAAGGAGAACAGAGGGATCAAGCAGGAGGATTTGCATGTAAAATGAAAGACAAAGGGTTAGTAACCAGGTGGCCGTAACAACACTGCATGACATGCTTCCCAGGTACAGTAGAACACATGAAATATATTGTAGCCCAGGATTTTGATAATTATCTGATGAACAGCCTCCCAAAAGTGTTTAATTTTTGGGCAAAACCAAAAAACATGTGAATAATCCCCATTCATATCACCACATTTTCTCCAACATGGCTGTGGCACTGATGTGTGTTTATTTCTAATTTTGGGTGTGGAAAAAAATCTAATCAAGTTCTTCTAGCAGTACAGTCTCCAGATCCGTGATGAGGTAGATGTCTGTTGTGTTCGCCAACTATGTAGCCATTTATCGTCTGATATGTTCACTCCCATTTCTCCTTCCCAGTTTCAGTTTTACATACAAGGTTGTATCCCCTTTTCTCTCCATTAGGCATTTGTACATTGTGGATATAATTCTATATTTCTTTGAATTGTAGATGTCAACTATGACTCCTACAAATCCCATTTTTCCAGGTTTACTTTAGATTTTACTTCTTTGTCATAAATGTCTCTAACTTGCAAATACCTGTAATGATCAGAATCATTTAAATCATACTTTTGTTTAATTTTCTGGAAACTCAGGAAGCTGCCATTTTTTGTCAATGTACATAATTCGGTTATGCCATTTTGAATCCACTGTTTAAATCTTTGGTCATAGAGCTGGTATAAAGCGTCTGTCGTAGGCTGCCCAACGCAGTATCTCAAGCTCTTTTTCCAGTTTGTACCTGCGCACCAAATTAAACCACAGCCTTAATGTGAATTGAGTGACACTACCCAGTTGGTCGATAACATTCATTGTTTCTTCTCTGTCTCCAATAAAACCTTGAATTTTCTGCCTTGAACAAACTGCTCTATAATTTTCCATTTGGAAACATTTCACACCAGCAAATTATAGGTCTGATTTGTGCTGCGTGGAAGTATTCCTTAAAATTTGGTAATGCAAGACCACCTTTATCTTTATCTATCTGTAATGTCTCAAATTTGATTCTTGGTTTACGGCCGTTCCATATGTATCGAGAAATGAGTTTGTCCCACAATCTAAATTGTTTTTCTGGTATTGTAATTGGCAATGGTTGGAACAGATATAAGAGCCGGGGAAGAATAACCATTTTTATGGTCTCTATTCTTGACCCAATATTTAATAAAAGAGTATTCCATCTGTCCACATCTCTCCGTATATCTTTATCTATACTAATATAGTTAGCTTCATATAAATCCTCTGTGTTAGTGTCACCCCAAGGTATTTCATTTTTCTTGCTCCCCAATTTAACTTACAACTTAATTGTACGTCTCTTGACGGTGAATACTTAAATGATAAAATTTGTGTTTTAGCCAAATTAACCTTGTAGCCTGAGCAGAAGCCAAATGTCTCGAGCTGTTCAATCAATTTTGGGATCCCTATGTCTGGGTCTTCTAAAAAACAGATCTAAGGTATCTTTCTAGAAGTCTTTTCAGGAGCAATACACATGTAATCTGCAGTCTCAGAAAAACTACCTCAAATAAGTCCTCACAGTGGAGCTGTTTCATATAAGAATTAAAATTTAACTCCATAGGGTGGCATTCATTGCCTTTTTTTTTCTTTTAAATGAAGCAAAGAACAAAAAAAAAACCAAACTGCTCAGGTACACAAAAGAGAAACAGAAAGGAAACAGCCCATTGACACCTTGTTGCATTCCATTCATTTTGACCAAATCAGAGAGTGTGAGAGAATTTTATCTGATTTTATCTGAAAGGAAAAGATGAGAAAAGCATGTTATTTCTGTTTATCCTGCATGCCCAAACTGAGGTTTTCAGTCTCGGTTTGAGAGGCACTGAGCTTTTGTCAGAGTGACAACACTGAGCCCTCTAGGCTTTATGTTGGCTAAATCAATCCAGCTGCTGGAATGAGTGCCACGGATGCCATGTGCCCTAGCAGTGATTTGTATCTGTCACCTATCATTTTCCCTAACACTGCTTTTGCCTTTGTGTTTTCAGACTCTATCTGATGGCACATCATATCTCTGCTTCCCGACCTCTCGCTGCATGTCCCTGCATCTGGTCTGTGTCACCGTCTTCATCTTGTTTACCTTCTTGTTCTCCCTGAGTTGTCTTCTTAATTTGTTCCTTTTTCATTTAACCAAAAACTACATAATTCCAACTTCCATCACTGGTGAGAGGTTGGCAGCATGGAAACAAATGAGAAAAACTACCACTCACACAGTCAATTTGAAAAACCAATTTAAATGCAGCCTTTTGCACTGTTGGAAGAAGAAAAACATCTGGAAATAACAACACATGCATGGGCGGTCCATGTAAGATCCATAAAAAATATGTCATGAGGTGCTAACCTCTACCACCACCATGTAGGTCGGCATAAAAACCTGGCAGTGGAAACATCCACAGCAATATTTCATAATATGCTGGACAACATGTTTACATGAAATGGTTTAGTGTTGGCTTGACAAACCTACAGATGGGGGCATGAAAAAGTTCCTCCTTTTTCTGCCAGAAGTGGTGCAGTAATAGTGCACCATTACTGCACTATCACTGGCTGAATGATTTGTCCCACGAATACGTCATCACGCACAGTGTCCAAACTTGGCGTGTGGAAACGTCCTTGTTCCGGGCATTCATTTACACTCTGAAATCGTTTTCCCTGGGCACACAGGCGTTTCTCTGTGCAATTGAATTAGCAGACAAGTCACTGGTAAGTGGCTGGCAGTTGGCTGAAAGGGGAACTTTTTCATGCCCACATCTGTAACAGCTGTCGTGTTGGAAACATGACAAAGAAAGAAGAATATCAACATAAGAATGCCAATGAAACATAACACAAAATGGAAAGACAATCCACAAAAGATGCAAAGCTTCAAGGGTTGTATCTTCACTCATGCTGCTCCGTCTTCTTGGCATTTATTTATCCTAAATTTGTTGTTCTGATTGATTTCATTGAAGTGTTAATCTGAAAAGTGGAGGGATGCACATTACGAGCATCTTAAAGTATACTCACAGATTGTGGTTAGAAAAAAAAACCTGTTCAAAGTATATTAATCACACTGTCATCATATCTGTTGATTGCTCAAAATAAAAACCAAAATGTAAGCAAAACACTGATTTCATACATCAAGGTTTCTTTGAGACATTTCTAAAAGCTGGATGAAATCATGTGACTGATTCCACTCTGAAAAAGAACTGGAGAAACTGCACTGGTTGCATTCTGTCCATTTCAAAGGAATAAATCCATGTTAATCATATGCAAAGACAAACATGTTTGGAATATAAAAGTTTAGTCTCTGGAAGACAATAAAAGCACATCTTTACACAGTTGTTCCTTTTGTTTGTTTGTTTTTCCCTTTGCCATGCTGATTGGAAGTTCTGGCTTCTTCAAAGTTAAAACTTAATCTTTTAAGTTTATACACAAGCTTGTTCTGGATAAACATTATTCAAGTCACAGTAACTTACATCAATCCTGCTTCTTTCTTTGAATCTGCTTTACTCAGAAAACAAAACAAAGCATTAGTCAGTCATTCATATGGTAACAAGTATATGGTTAAAACTATGTGGTGTTACAAGCTTCCTCCGTTTATCTTCTATTGCATACTGGAAGGAAATTCATCAGGAGCATATGTTGTATTGATCAAGTCTATGGTTAAGCTGCCATTTGTAGAGAGAGTTTCCGGCAACGGCACAAGGAAGTGCACAGCTGTCGCCAGAGCCAGAAGTAGGACCGCTACAAACACAACGAGGCCTCGCCGTAGGATCAGCTGGCTGGTGGAGAGGTGGCTTCTTTTCAGCTGTTGCGTCTCACCGTCGCAGGGCTCAGTGTTCACCGACATGTAGCCATCTGCTGACTTCAGGGAATATCGTTGGATTAGGTGAAGAACAACTTAATTTGATGTAAGCAACAGAGTTCAATAAAAATTCAAATAGTTGGTGTTGTGAAAAAAACAGCACTTACGTTCCCATTGGCTGATGTCTGGCCAGTACTGACATCACTACCTATCGGTGTAATGTGTATTTTCTTCTGAGCCCGTTTCACAGCCTGAAAACCAGAAACAAAAACATAAATGCTGGTAATTCTCCATAAATGCATTGGACAAATAGCAACCAAAGTCTTCCTGATGTGTGTCAGCAGCTGATGCTTCAGATGTAAACAAAAATATTCTGTCATATGTGCAGCTGAGGCCATGCATGTTCCTCATTCTTAGATTGGCCAGAAGAATACCTCCTCTGTCATTCTCTCCCAGTTCAGCCTGAAGATGACAATGATGTAGAAGCTAGATTGCAAGACGGCACAAATGAACAGTCCCAGCCAAAATCCTGCAGAGAAAGACAAATGATTCTGTTGAAAGCACAGCAGGCTGCACTTGTAGTCTGTTCTTTCTATGCAACAGCTTATTCATCTGGAAGGATGAATACAGTCTTATCATATACTTACCTAAAATTCGCAGTTTTGCAACGAATATCAAAGTCACGCCCACAGGGAGCCCTATGCCATAGTATCCAATGAGATTAGCCACAGCTGGTATCTTCTGTTTGCCAGTGCCCAGGAAAATACCTGTGCACACACACTAAGATACATACAAGCATATTCATTTGTATTTTAGTGACTATTCTTTTGACTTTTGGTATCATACAGCATATGCATTTGTTCAAAACACAATACAAGCCAGGACACTCACCACAAGACCGTCAAAGAACTGATGGAAACAGTAAACAGTCATCAAGTGTGACACCAGGCCAATGATCTTCCTAAACATTATGTTTTTATTAAAATCTTAAAGTATAGTGACAGAATTTTAGAAGTGTTGGTGTTATTGAAACATGTAGCTGTATAAACTCACTCATCAGATGTGAAGATGAAGCCAATCACTGTTTTAGTAGAGCCAAGCACAATACCTTCAACAACTGCAAGGCTGGCTGGAAAAGATGAGTTAGGATATAAGTCAAACAGCAGAAAATGATAAAGACATGCATTATTAGCTAATTAAAAGGACTTTTCAGGGGTTTTTTTCCAGGTGGAGTTCTGTGAAGTACCTAGGAATAGTTAGTACTTTTACATACTCATTTAAGCTGAGTTGTTGCTCATCTGGGCTATTTAATACTGTATGTACTCTCATGTCCGAGCATACAAGAACTGGAGGGAAATCAATTTATTGATTAAAGTATGCCTGGCTCCGTTATGATAGGTGACAGTGGGTTCCTTTCAGCTTATGAGTATCAGGCTTTTTCCAGTTGACCTCTCACATCATAGATCAAACCAACTGACAAATGAAGTAGTGGGCAGCCAATTATTACCATGGAGAGCAGTCACACAATAAGAGGTAGCCTACATACTTAGTGACTTGCCCGCAGTAGTCACTGGTTAGCTCACTCCAAGTGGGAAAATTTGGTCAGTTTTTAATAAGAGAGAGTGGAGTTAAAAATGTGCTTTACCCAATGGTGACACAGGACATTTAAGCATTAACTTATAATACGGTATGTCATGTATGTTAATCACTGACCTGCAAGACAAAGAGACATTTTGCTGGTTAGAATTGCTCGGGCAGTGTCCCCTGCACCAAGAGCGTTGCCCACCCGTGCACATGCTGCACCTTGAACACCAAGCGGGAACTAAGGATTCATAATCATGGAGAATGCATCACAAAAACAGACAAGTTTGTTTAAAACTAAAACTATAATTTATGTTCATTACTTTGTAACCAACTGAATCTGAAACATTTAAAAGGTTGAATATGGAACATTTTTATTAAAAGCTTTATTTTTTTTTATAAAAATCCCTCCAAGAGGCACCTGGAGGGGTGCAGAATGAAAGTACAGCATTTCCTTAAAAAATTTATATTTAGTCTGAAAATGAATATAAAATAAATTTTAACAAGTTTGCGTGGGTTCTCTCCAGGTATTCTGGCTTCCTCCCACCGTCCTAAGACATGCATGTTAGGTTAATTGGTCACTCTAAATTGTTCCTAGGAGTAAATGTGAGTGTGAATGGTTGTCTGTCTCTGTTTTGGCCCTGCAACAGACTGGTGACCTGTCCAGGGTGTACCCTGCCTCTCGCCTGATAATGACTGGGATAGGCTCCAGTGACCCCATGACCCTGAAATGGATAAACGGAATGGAAAATGAATGAATGAGGTTTGACAATAGCGTTTTGTTTACATCTACAAGGCAATACAGGCTGCAATTGTAGGTTGCTAGATACAATCTCTCTGTGGCAAAAGTACTGTATGTTCGGCCTGTACTGGGAAAACTGGTGGAGTTGGCAAGTCAAGCAGCTGCTTCAGAGCCCTGGAGTTGTTGTTATCTGTATCTAAAGAAGAGTGACCTGGGAAGAGCAAAAACTGGGTTAAATTATGTGAAGCCTACACTAAATGGACCAACATAAAAAATTTTCATGACATCAAAGCGTGGAAATGGCGACTTTTCTCCTGGATCAGTAAGCTAACTAACTTGCTAATGTGGCTAACGTTAGCTGTCAGTGATAAAACTCTTCTGCATTACTTACTGAACATGGTGCAGGCTGCTGGTCAGCGAGCCTAACCACATGGCTGGAGTTATTTTTCTGCTGTTGCAACTATTACATAGACATGTGATGTTGTTGTTCTGTCCGTATTTCATATCCAACCTTTAATTGAAAGATGTGACTATACAATGCTTGCACAACAACAACACGCAGTACCATAAAGGTAATGTTAGCCACCATCAGCGCAGCATGATGGGCCGCCAGCTCGTCCTCACTCAGCATCCCTGATCATGACAAAGTAGAAATTACAGGCATAGCATTAATTAAAAGTCACAGCCATGGTTGTGTGACAAATGTTTTGGGTTTTTTTTTTTTTGTCAGTGGGGTAAACGTGAGTGCAAATTACCTGCAAAGAATACCCCTAACTCATAAATCCACCCCTCAAAACAGGTCATTAATGTGCTGGGGACAGCCAGCTTCATGTAAGAGCCCCATTCCTGCAGTGATTCAACAGACCAGCCTGCAGGGGGAGAGAGACACTTGTTTATGTGGACAGAACAACGCAGGGGAGGAAGACAGTCTGTGTATGAGAGCATGGTGAGACAATGAATATTAAACCCTTTACCTCCCCATGTGGTTACATGAAGCTTCTTCCACCAAATGTAAGCAAACAGCAAAACACAGAGGTAAACCTGAGACAGTGCGTTTGCTGCTGCAGACCCACTGCAGAACACACACATCATGCTCAGGAAGGTATCAGTGTTTACTATCATTTTATTCAAATTTAAAATGTTATACTGTGATGTATAAGCATGCCTACCCAACACCCAGATCCAGCCAGGAAATAAACATGTAGTTGGTCACCACATTCGCTATGTTTGCCAAAACAGCAGTGTACATTTGAGGCAGAGTTATTCCCTGAGAACACAAACACCCGCTAATATTAGGAGTTATGAATACCCCTCAGAAGTGTAATTGAATCAATTAAGGCAGCTAATTTTGATTCTTTGTAGTCAGAGAACAAAATATTAGTACAAGATATAAATGCACCTGGTTCTGCAGATAAGACACCTGAAGTTGATATAGAAACATTGCCTAGAAGACAGAGATCAGTAGAAATTGTTGACATCAAACTTTGAGGGCAAATATTCTATACATAGGCCTACACTTTCAGAATCTATTGAAATCATACATAAAGATAAAAGAAAAGATACAACTCACAGGCACTGCAGGAAGATACGCTGTAATAAACAGCTGGGCTATGCTGTAAACAGAAAGTTATATTTAGAACCAAATAAGAAAAGGAAATTAAAGTTTACTGTGATACATAATGTACTGCATCAGGCTCATTTATCTCTTCTGGTGCTCATAAACCACCAATGACAAAGGTAATAAGTTATAGAAAAACCTACAAGGAATATAGAAGCTATTTTAATTCAGAGATGGTGTTTGTTGCAGCTAGGCTCTTTATGGGGACATGGGGATAAGTTAAGCAGCTCCTAGTTACCTGGCCACCTTAGGGTCCTGGCCCAGACATAACAGGATGGCCTCAGCATTAATGAGGAGCCCCCAGCAGGGCAGACAGTACAGCAGCAGGATGATGATGCCACGCTGAAGAATCACTCCCACCCGCAGCATGTTCTTCCCACCAAACGTCTGCAATAACACACAGATAGTGTTAATCATTTTGTGAAAAGCAGTAATGAATATCTGGGATGTGGAGTGAGTTAAACAGAGTTTCAGGAGATATTAACACAGGACAAAAAGCTGTTTCCCAAACCTGAGCCACCAAAGTATCACATGCCAGTCCAAGACCACATCCTGTCGCTGCTGCGGTAACATTAATGGTCTAAAATGAATTCAAAACAAACTTCAATGAATTAATTATACACTTAATAATGCTGACGTAACCAGTATCCTTATGACTCATGACAGTATTGATTAAATCATCATGTTTGTGAAAGATAAAGCTACAATAGTGAGTTTATATCCATAACATTAAATTAACTTAAACAAGCTGCCATAAAATTACATTTCCACTTGTTTCCCCATGTGAGCTCACACAAGTCTGAAGCATCCAGACAACAAGCACTTACTGCAGAAGCTAATCCATAGCCAGCCATCACATCGTTTCCTAGGCGCCCACAAAACATTGTCACCACAAATGGAAGGAAGTATTGGAGGATACAGGAGAGGAGCTAGCGAGACAAACAGCAGTAGTGGAGTTGATCCCAAATTTCATATAATGTACATAAATCATTGTTGTAAAACAGCTGGAATACTGTTTATATCCATGTCTCTTTAGATTAAAGGGACTAGAGGCAGGAATTTAAAAAAAAACCCAAACATGCATGTCCATTATTTTTTCATACTAATGGGTGATGAAGCGCTAAATACCAAAAAGAACGTTTCCACCCACGTTTCTCTCTGTTGCCTTGAACAGGCTGTGTGCTGCAAAATGCGCTGCAATTTGGTGTCCAAATTGCCCGCGCTGCCCTGCGGACGTGACATCAAATGACGCAGCATCCGCAGTTTTGATACAGGAAGAAGACAGTCGCGGTAAATTCAAACACTGTAAGCGATAGTTATGGATTCTTCTGCCATCAGCAAACGATCCAGATCAACTGAAAGACACTAAAAAGTGTAACTACGAAGAAAAAGGTTAGTAAACAACATTATAGCTTCAGTTTGTGCACGCTCCCATGACGGCTTGGCTCGTGGCTGCAGTTACCTGAAGCGCCAGTTGCGAGTTTCATTTCTTAATCTAGCCTCAAGTCCCTTTAAATAAACTTACCAAACATGGCTTTATGTTAAAAGACACTCATCTAACTGTACAAGTCAACCGAACTCAAAGGGCAACCTCTTACAGAGAGAAAATAATCGGTAAGCAGCATGACACCATACCAGAGGTCCTGTCATCCTCAGTGTGTGGTACAGCTCTTCTCTGTGGGCCATGGGCATCTTGTTCCACAGCTGCCTGCAAAAAAAAAAGCTTGTCACTGGACCCCTCCATGTTATAATTCAGATTTTTTCGATGAAACAACTCTCCTCTGTTGTCATGTGGGTATGATACTCCTCAAGGACAGTATTCACCATGGTTGTGTAAAGCATTTCAACATCTTCAAAAGTTAACAATTTACTTGAGGTCAGTTTCACTCATTGCATTTCCGGTGTGTGAAAACAAAGACAAAAAAAAAATCATGTTACGTAAAGCAACCATATTGTGAGGTGAACAACTGTAATGTGTTATGTATTTCAGGTGAACATTAATGTCATTTACTATTTAATTGGGAATCAATTAGACCTTTAGCTTAATTTTGCATCTGTTTGCAGTCGCTGATTACATGGAAAATTGTTGCCAGTGTGGAAGCATACTAAATAACCATCACCTGCCCTCTTTCTATCTCTGTTGTCACATATAATATGTGAACAGGCAGAAGATGTGAAGTCATGATTATTCATGGAAACCTTTTACATTTTAATGACAACACCACATTCCTTTGAAGAAGTGGGATCTGTCCACTAAATCTCCATCACCTCAGACAGCTTCATTCATTAAAGTATTTGAGAATATTAAACATTAACATGTCATATGGTTCAGAGTCCCAATAGAGAGGAGTAAGTTTAAACAGCGAGTGCTTTGGCATCTTCCAAAATGAGATGCATATATGCAGCCCTCTGCAGTTATCAGGCTGAAAAACATTCAGCCAGCCATCTGTAAGTGCGTGATAGCATATATCAATGCACATATGCTTCCTGTTACATGAATATAAAACATATTTTCACATAAGAGCTGAGCCACCTCGAAAGATGGAGCATGAATCTGTGTGTAGGTTCAGTTTATAATTCATTGAAAGATTTTCTGCAAGGCTAGAAAATGTCACTCTTAAAGAATAAAAAAAGATTTTACATTTAAGTAGATATGCTTTCTCTAAGTTTTCAAGGAGTTGATATAAATCCACTTTTACTTTAGAAATGGACTTCCTAATATCAAATGATGTCTAACACATGTATTTTCTTCACATGAAAATCATCAAGATTAATCCTGTTTTATCTATTTAGTTGATTTGTTTATTTTAATATCTTTCTTAATTCACCTACGTTATATCTTTGTTTTATTTCGTCTTTATTGTGTTCATCTTATTTTATCATGTCTGAATTATTGATCCATATTTTCACACATGCATCACTCAGAATTCACAGATGTGTTCATAAATGTCTAAATCTGATATTTCCAAAGAGAAATGAAGGAAGTAGAGGTTTATAACCATGAAGCTTAACTGATAGTGAAATGATCATTGGAGATGTGTCTGACTATTGGATGAAACCTGACTCTCAGCTTCCCATTGGCTGACAAGCTGCAAGCCACATTCCACTGCCAAGGCAGAGCGTGAAGCTCTGAACAGAGTGAGAATGGGAACACGAAGGAGAACACGAATCTGAACACGAAGAACGAACAAGGCAGAACAAACTTGGAACAATGGGGAAGGAATGAGAGGAAACCTGCTCTGAACTCATCAGAGTTCAGAACCATGGATCACTCAGGAAGGAGTGATGGAGAGAAGAAGATGACTTTGAACCATATGTAAACGAGTTACATATTTTTGTACCTTTTCCAGCGAAAGCCATTTTTGATTTTTGAACCACGTCCGTAATTATCTGCCAGTATTTTTACTGTCAACCATTCCACAACATCAGTCCTGAAGCTGCACGTCTCTGGGGAGACGAGAGAGAGAGAGAGAGAGAGAGAGAGAGAGAGAGAGAGAGAGAGAGAGAAACCAGAACCACCACTGAGCTGACAGCCCGCAGAGAGCCGGACGAACTTCCAGGAGATCGGAAAGATTTTTGGGGTCCATCCACCCAACAGTCTTCCAAAGGATTGAGGAACAGTCCAGCAGAACCAGGGCGTGAGTCAATCATCTCAGTCAAGCTGAACCGAGGAGTCCCTCTCATTTGCTATGAAATTTGATCTGATGTCAGAAGTTGGTGACAGTGAATATTCAGGCCTACAGTTTATCAGACCCAATTTAACTTTGTTAACTTGGATTTAGAAATCCTTCCTTCCTTTTCTTTGAACATTTACTGTATAAATTAACTGAGGTCTAATTAATTTATGTTTCAATTTCATACCATCTCACATTTCTTTCACAAGATAACTTTTGGTTGATCATCATGCTCACCTCATGCTTTCCTGTTTATATCTTGTACATACTTTATCTCATGTACTGTAGTTTGTAGACTAGTTAATAAATACTCTGTATTATCTTAAGATGTTGTTTGTTGTTTTTCTGATGTATCATGACAGGTCAATTCAAGCGAGAACTCATGAAAGCGTCCTGAGACTGATCACTTAATAAATCAATCTAAGAATTGATTTAAAGGAGTGATGACATAGCAGTAAAAACTAGTTTTTGCACCCTAGATTGAATGTGTACATTCACATGGCCTCATCAGTGCACAACAGATTATATTATCCCCACCCCAGAAAAATGGTTAATGGTTTTCCTTGCTTCCATTACATATCAAGTAAGTAAAGTGGTGCTCCGAGGCTGTGCTAGTATTGATATTAGTAGAAATATTAACATCATATATGGTAATGCTACACCAGCTATTCAGCTTCTGTGTCAAAGTTTGTTTTACAGTACTTTTGACCTACCTACGGAAGCCAAGAGAGGTCATAATACATACTTTTTTCCCCCCGTTTTCTCGGAAAAAAGGGATATTTCATCTCATTCATCTTAATAATCTCAAGATAATTAAGGTGGGCTCAAAGGTTAGTGTTTATTGTGTGACACCTGATTTCATTGATCAAAATAGTTGACCGAATGACAACAGAGGGGGCTTACAATAGTCATACATGTGTAATTCTGTCAATAAATGATCGGTGAACAGTCCCAATTTCAGCCTTAATCAGACTTGATAGATATAAAATCGGATGCATTGATAAGTGATTGGATGGTTCTCCATCTGACATCGGCTTGCATCTGTTGCTCGCTTGACCGTATGGAAGCTGGTGCCCCTTTGACCCAACAGTTGAGGCTCATCAACTGGTGGGTGGTAGCCCTGGCTACTTAGCCACAGAATATCCCTATAATTGTCTCCCAGATTCCACATAATGTATGCGCTTCGCTTCGGACTGACTGCAACAGTCAACACCCACTGCACGAGCGTCGCTCCGCTCCGTCAAGTGGTGGAACCAAGAAAGCACGGCAGAGCATGCGCTTGAACTGATGTGACAGGTGCGCACCACGGTCACACCTGTCATTCCCCAGTGCGACCAGTAGTCACGCCATTTACACCATTCAAAATAAAGTTTACATGTATGACTCCTCAGTTGATAGTTTCATATAATAACCTTCATAAATGGGCCACAAAATGCTAAAAGGCCTGCTTTACAGTTTGGTTATACTCCATTCAGCCTATTTCACGCACAACACAATGTATTTAAACTATTGAAGGATGTCTTGTATAAAATTTCATTTAGGAAATCCATTTTAATCACTATAAGTCCAAGTACACATTCAATCTAGATGAAGCATATCACAAGAAAAGTGAATGTCATAGCCGAAAATGTATCAGAAGTAGCTTAAACGATCTGGTTACAATAATTTCTTTTGAAAATCCGGAAACTGTTCTTGCTCTATTTCCTGTTTGGTACGATCTGAATTATGCAGCGTGGCCTGGCCAGACTTGGGCAGACCACAAAATAGAGTTGGTTTCGAATTTTTGTCCACACGAAGTGCTGATGTTGGAGACGATTAGAGCAAACAATGTGGAACCGCTGCCGGTATTCAAAGGGCAGCGTATTTGCTGCAGAGTGCCGAGTGGAGCGGAGCGGAACAGAGTGCACATGCATCATGTGGAATCTGGGAGTTAGCACGCTTGACTCCTACCCGGGAGTCTGGGGGTAGAATCATGCCCAGTCCCTCCTTGTGTCCGGCCACATTTGGAATTAAAGTTTACTCTCACATGCATTTTATTTTCCTCTCGTCTTACATTCTAGCACTTGCCTTTTTAAACTGTCTCACATCATGTTAAACATTTTCTCATAACCCTGACTTTTTTAAAGGGACATTGTGTAACAATTGTATATCGCGAGCAGCTCCCTCGTACTTTTCATGCTGCGTTTGCGTGAAACCGGGCAGAAGGACGACAGCCGCTGCATGTAAAGGCATAAACAAGCCTCTGTGAAGACGTGGTCTGTCAGTTACAGTGACTTCAGTCCACATCTGATATGTTGTCATGGCGATGTATTGTTTTCCCTGACCCATGTTTTACCGTCTTTCTCTCGGCTTCTGTGATTAAAATGACATCTGGTTTGTTACCGACAGCCGTCTGCCTGACTGTACCTGAACGCAGCATCAGTTTAACACTCTGTTCCCTCCTCTGCACCCACGGTGACTTTTCAAAGGCATCACCTCGAACTGAGCTGAAAACTCCCGTGTCTCCGGTGAGTTTCTGTGGTTTCCTATTGTCACGCTTCTACTGAACGTAAAAACATGGCGACATGACATGGTAGCCACCACCGAGCCGACCCGTTCGATGTATGATACGAACGGCAAATTCAGAGCTTACAGGAGCACCTCAGTTTGTTGATGGGAGTGATTGTTGATGAATGGAAAAACACTTTTGAACGAAGTAATCAATTTTTGTGACTAGATAACAGGAGAACTTATACAATATCCCTTTAAGAAAACCTCTAAGGTATCTTTCTAGAAGTCTTTGCAGGAGCAATACATCATGTAATCTGCACAGTCTCAGAAAAACTATCTCAAATAAGTCCTCATAGTAGAGCTGTTTGATTTAAGAATTAAAACTTAATTCTATAGGGTGGCATTCATTGCCTTCTTTGCTTCATTAAAAAAAAAAAAAAAAACCTACTCAGGTACACAAAAGAGAAACAGAAAGGAAACAGCCCATTGACACCTTGTTGAATTCGATTCATTTTGAAAGATTTGACCAAATCAGAGAATGTGAGAGAATTTTATCTGACAATGTCCCTCTAATGAAAGGAAAAGATGAGAAAAGCATGTTATTTCTGTTTATCCTGCATGTCCAAACTGAGGTTTTCAGTCTCGGTTTGAGAGGCACTGAGCTTTTGTCAGAGTGACAACACTGAGCCCTCTAGGCTTTATGTTGGCTAAATCAATCCAGCTGCTGGAATGAGTGCCACGGATGCCATGTGCCCTAGCAGTGATTTGTATCTGTCACTTATCATTTTCCCTAACATTGCTTTTGCCTTTGTGTTTTCAGACCTATCTGATGGCACATCATCTCTCTGCTTCCCTACCTTTCTCGCTGCATGTCCCTGCATCTGGTCTGTGTCACCCTCTTCCTCTTCTTTTCCTTCTTGTTTTCCCCGAATTGTCTT
Source organism: Atherinomorus stipes (assembly GCA_023101725.1). Taxonomy (NCBI): domain Eukaryota; kingdom Metazoa; phylum Chordata; class Actinopteri; order Atheriniformes; family Atherinidae; genus Atherinomorus; species Atherinomorus stipes. Next base: position 1,487,396 of record JALJCO010004425.1, read on the forward strand.
AATTTTCTTCCTTTTTCATTTAACCAAAAACTACATAATTCCAATTTCCATGAGAGGTTGGCAGCATGGAAACAAATGAGAAAAACTACCACTCACACAGTCAATTTGAAAAACCAATTTAAATGCAGCCTTTTGCACTGTTGGAAGAAGAAAAACATCTGGAAAGAACAATACATGCATGGGTAGTCCATGTAAGATCCATAAAAAAATATGTCATGAGGTGCTAACCTCTACCACCACCATGTAGGTTGGCATACAAACCTAGCAGTGGAAACATCCACAGCAAAACATATTTGCTAATATGCTGAACAATAGGTTTACATGATATGGTTTTAGTGTTGGCTTGACAAACCTAACAGCTGTAGTGTCGAAACATGACAAAAGAATAACATAAGAATGCCAGTGAAACATAACACAAAAGGGAAAGACAATCCACAAAAGATGCAAAGCTTCACGTGTTGTATCCTCACTCATGCCACTCTGTCTTCTATGCAATTATTTTCCCTAAATTTGTTGTTCTGATTGATTTCATTAAAGTGTTAATCTGAAAAGTGGAGGGATTCACATTACGAACATCTTAGAGTATACTAACAGATCGTGTTAAGAAAAAAAAATTGTTAAAATTATATTAGATAGCTTGGTCCGCATTTCCGGCTGTAGGTCGAATCCATTCTGCCAAGGCTGCCCTTTGTCGCCGATCCTGTTCATAACCTTTATGGACAGGATTTCTAGGCGCAGCCGAGGTGTTGAGGGGATCCGGTTTGGTGGTCTCAGGATTGGGTCTCTGGTGTTTGCAGATGATGTGGTTCTGTTGGCGTCATCGGGCCGTGATCTCCAGCTCTCGCTGGAGCAATTTGCAGCTGAGTGTGAAGCGGCCGGGATGAGAATCAGCACCTCCAAATCCGAGACCATGGTCCTCGCCGGGAAAAGGGTGGAGTGTCCTCTCCGGGTCGGGGGTGAGGTCCTGCCCCAGGTGGAGGAGTTTCAAGTATCTCGGGGTCTTGTTCACGAGTGAGGGAAAAATGGAGCGGGAGATGGACAGACGGATCGGTGCGGCGTCTGCAGTGATGCGGACTCTGCATCGGTCCGTCGTGGTGAAGAAGGAGCTGAGCCAGAAGGTGAAGCTCTCGATTTACCGGTCCATCTACGTTCCTACCCTCACCTATGGCCATGAGCTGTGGGTCATGACCGAAAGAACGAGATCGCGGGTACAAGCGGCCAAAATGAGTTTCCTCTGCAGGGTGGCCGAGCTCTCCCTTAGAGATAGGGTGAGGAGCTCGGTCATCCGGGAGGGACTCAAAGTAGAGTTGCTGCTTCTCCGTATAGAGAGGAGCCAGATGAGGTGGCTCGGGCATCTGGTCAGGGTGCCTCCTGGACGCCTCCCTGGTGAGGTATTCCAGGCACGTCCCACCGGGACCAGACCCCGGGGGAGACCCAGGACACGCTGGAGGGACTACGTCTCCCGGCTGGCCTGGGAACGCCTCGGGATCCCCCCGGATGAGCTGGCGGCTGTGGCCGGGGTGAGGGAAGTCTGGACTTCCTTGCTTAGGCAGCTGCCCCCGCGACCCGATCCCGGATAAGCAAAAGAAGACGAATGAACGAACGAAATTATATTAATCACACTGTCATCATACTGTATCTGTTGATTGCTGTAAATAAAACCCAAAATGTAAGCAAAACACTGATTTCATACATCAAGGTTTCTTTGAGACATTTCTAAAAGCTGGATGAAATCATGTGACTGATTCCACTCTGAAAAAGAACTGGAGAAATTGCACTGGTTGCATTCTGTCCATTTCAAAGGAATAAATCCATGTTAATCATATGCAAAGACAAACATGTTTGGAATATTAAAGTTGAGTCTCTGGAAGACAACAAAAGCACATATTTACACAGTTGTTCCTTTTGTTTGTTTGTTTTTCCATTTGTCATGCTGATTGGAAGTTCTGGCTTCTTCAAAGTTAAAACTTAATCTTTTAAGTTTATACGCAAGTTCATTGTGGATAAACATTATTCAAGTCACAGTAACTTACATCAATTCTGCTTCTTTCTTTGAATCTGCTTTACTCATAAAACAAAACAAAGCATTAGTCTGTGCCTCGCATGATTAAAAAGACAAATCTTTGTTCAGTTTATGAATTATCTGGATTTCTCTATAAGCTTTTAAAAGACTGGCCCCTTACTAAAGAAGAAAATTTCCGTCATTCAGAAAAAATAGCCTCCTACTTTATTTGAAGAGCATGCAATTAAGTATTTCATGAAGCATCTGCAAATGAATTGTGAAAATTACTTCTAAGAAAACTGTTGCATCAGAGCCAAAGAAAATAAACATTTTAGCCAGTCACAACCTGGAAGTGACAAAGTTTTGCTTTATATACCTTCAACTGAGGAAACCAGCAAATTGGCATCCACCAAAGTAATGGTTGCATTACAAAAAGAAGGTATTTTAGTTTTAGCCATGATCGGTTTAAAAACTAAACCAAGCATATTTGATTCCTACCCAACCAAAGAGTGACAAAAGCATTTCAGTAGTATGTTGTTACAATATTCACAATCTTTTGAACTTACATCACAAATACCCTGTATGTTAAAGGGACTAGTGGCAGGAATTAAAAAACAAACATGCATATCCATTTTTTTCAATACTAATGGGTGATGAAGCGCTAAATACCAAAAATAACGTTTCTACGTTTCTCTCCGTTGCCTTGAACAGGCTGTGTGCTGCAAAATGCCCATCATATTAAATAAAAAAAAATGGACATGCATGTTTTGTTTTTTTTATTCCTGCCTCTAGTCCCTTTAAGTACATGTCATTAAGTATACTCAAGTATACAAAGTATATCCCCCAAGTGTACTTTTATTTACCAAGTACACTGCTATCAGTTTACAACCAGTATATGTGGGACTACATTGGCCCAATTTAAAAGTATACTTTTAAGTATACTTAAAGTAATCTTCTGGCATACCTTGAGTGTACTCATACTAAAACGAGAAGCTTACTTTTATTTTTAGAAAGTACACTTTAAAGTATACTTCTAGGTATACTGTTAGTTCATTTTTTTTTTAGATATTATGATCCCCAGGGGAAATTGGGGCTCTGTATTTCACCCATCTCTGTCAGATGGTACTTAAGGCGCCCAGAGAGCAGTTGATGGGGGTTAAGGACCTTGCTCACCCGAGTGGCATGTCAGGGACTCGAGCCTGGGTCCTCTGCACCAAAGCCTGTGACATTACCGCTAGGCTACCCACTCTGCCATACACAAACTAATTATTTAAGCTTTCTTTTACTCTTACAAAGTACACTTTTAAGTTTACTAAAAGTAATCTTCTAGGTATACTATTAGTGTACTTGTACTAAAACTTAAAGCTTACTTTTACTTTTAGAAAGTACACTTTCATTACACTTTTAAGTATTCTATGTATACTATTAGTTTTCTAGCAGTAAGCTTCTCAAAGCCCTTTTAGTTTAAGAAATACTAGACCTAACCTTTTAGGTTTGCTATGAGTTTACTGATAATACACTTATAGTCCACTGTTTAGTGTTTAAAAATACATTTTCAAACATACTGAAAATCGCCTTATTGTACTTCTACTCCACCTTTAATGCTGGGTAAAAAATAAAAAAATAAAAAATACAAAATTTATGTCAAAAATAGATTCAGGCATGTTGACTCCACCAAATGGTCCAGTAACATTTAAACTCTTAGGCCCTGATTTACAAAGAATCCAAATAAAGACCCCTAATCCCTTTACCTCGTTTGCCAAATATGCTCTGATCACATTTGCGACCTCTATTTACTGGGTCGTTACTGTCCAGACGAACAAGCTGTGAACCGGGTCAGCGGAGTTTTCACTTATTTAAAACAGACGATCAGATAGGTGACCTGCTCAGATCCGACAGCCTGCTCAGCCGACTTTTCTGTTTTATTTTATTAACTTAGCTCCCAAAGGGATGCTTCATTTGTTTTGTTAAAGTGACTTGAGACAAGATTAAGAAACGGAACTCGCGACTGCCGCAACTGGCGCTTCAGGTAACTGCAGCCACGAGCCAAACCGTCACGGGAGCGTGCACAAACTGAAGCTATAATGTTGTGTACTCACCTTTTTCTTCGTAGTTACACTTTTTAGTGTCTTTCAGTTGATCTGGATTGTTTGCTGACGGCAAAAGAATCCATAACTATCGCTTACAGTGTTTGAATTTACCGCGACCGTCTTCTTCCTGTATCAAAACGTACAATGACGATTTAGGTCATTTGACGTCACGTCCGCATGGCAGCGCGGGAAATTTGGACACCGAATTGCAGCGCATTTTGCAGCACACAGCCTGTTCAAGGCAACAGAGAGAAACTTGGGTGGAAACGTTATTTCTGGTATTTAGCGCTTCATCACCAATTAGTAGTAAAAAAAATGGACATGCATGTTTGGGTTTTTCTAAATTCCTGCCTCTCGTCCCTTTAAACCCTCTTTCCATCTGCAAACGCTTTCCCTCCATTTAAGCAGCAAACTTCTCTATACCCACCTGTCATTACTTCTTTTTTCCCCCCGTTTCATTTATCTGTCCATATTAATATTTCGCTATACACAGCCCTAAATCAGATTAAGTATTAAAACTTGGATTAAAAAGGAGCACTTCTCCCAGGTCATCGCCTGGCTGACGGTGAAGGAGCGAACCCTGTGAATGTGCTTAAGCTTCACACCAAACTTCTGCAGTTTGCACACCAAACTCCCCCCCCCCCCCCCCCACACACACACACACACACACACACACACAAAAAGGGGGGGGGGGCTTTGCTACCTGTTTGCAATTTGCAGTTTGTGGAAGATCTAATGTACATGAAAGAAAGTCTGTTTGGAGACATTGTTGGGTATAGATAATACCAAAGTCTAACTTTAAATGAGAAAAATGAATTTTGTAGGAATTAAAACATTAAATTCCACCTTAAGAACCTTTTCACATGTAGAGGTGACTGATTGAGCAGGCTTTGCTGCATTTTGACCGAACAGCTCGCTATCAGTACCAGAATGATGATGTTTGGGTTATATTACTGAACTCTAAAGGAAAATGTCAGGATGACTGTCATCTGAATGTTAGGAGAAAGTGGGTCATGCAGAAAGGCAGCAGTTACACAATCTGTTCTATTAAGGAGTTGCTAATGATTTAAGTTACTTTGAATTTTAAAAAACTTGAACTTCTTTATTTAGTAAAATGGAAACATCACAAAAAGGATATGCAGTGGATAAATCACACTGGAAGTCTTGTACCATCCCAGAGTTTGAGTTGCCGTGTGCTGAGGAATGAGCTAAAATTCATTTGAGCTGTTGAGTTATTCCTGCATGAGGAGACTAGAGGTAAATGAATGAAATTAAATAAATGAATGAAAAATACTTTATTTATCCCAGAAGGGAAATTCAACATTGTAAATAGCTCACTTTTTTCTCTTTTTTTTCTTTTTTTCTTCTTTTTTTGTTTTTAACAATATAACATTTATATGAAATCATAACATAGTAATAAGTCAGTCAGTCTTGTTCTTCAGGGTGATGGCTGTTGGCAGGAATGAATTTCTGTATTTCTCCGTCCTACAGCAAACCTGACGCAGCCTCCCACTGAACACACTCTGTTGATTTTTCACGGTGTTGTGAAGAGGATGGGAAGTGTCCTCCATCATCTTCATCATCTTGTGCAGCATTCTTTTCTGAACAATCAGCTCCACCGGCTCCAGAGTTATCCCCAGCACAGAACCAGCTTTCTTGATCAGCTTGTTTAGTTTCTTTAGGTCTCTGGTTCTGATGCTGCTGCCCCAGCAGATGATGCAAAGCTGATTGCACTTTCCACAACAGACTTGTAGAAGATCTGTAGCATCTTGATGTAGACGTTGAATGATTTCCAGTTTCATTTCCAGTCGAGTCTGTTGTCCAGCTGAACTCCGAGGTATTTGTAGTTCTCCACCACCTCCACCTCCTCTCCCAGGATGTAGACAGGACTATGCTGCTTATTCTTGCTCCTCCTGAAGTCAACAATCATCTCTTTAGTCTTGCTGGTATTTAAGATGAGCTGATTGTTACCGCACCATTTCACAAACTGACTGACCAGTTCCCTGTACTCGGCTTCTTGTCCATCACTGATACACCCCACAACTGCAGAGTCATCAGAGTATTTCTGCAGATGACAGGACTCAGAGAAGTCTGAGGTGTACAGTGTGAAGAGGAATGGTGAGAGTACAGTTCCTTGTGGTGCTCCAGTGCTGCTGACCACCATCTCAGACACACAACCAAAAAAACCACAATATTCTGAGATTCACAAACACAAACTTCTAAATTTGATAAAATAATACCTCTGAGGAGAGATTGTTTGTGTATATGGGTCTGTAGTGATCTCAAGCCCAAAGGTCTCAGCAAAAGGATACACACATCTAACCAAATATACTTTGGTACACATACTGATTGATAGAGGCCACATTTGGATGTAAAACAGACGTCCCAAGGAGGAATTTTGCTCAGAGAAGGACCTTCTCTGAGCAACCACTAATTTACGATCCTGAGTGCAACTCAGGAGAGGACCTGCATTTTGGTAAAACAAACAAAGGCCAATTGTTGAACTTTGAACCCATCCTCCAAGCTTGGAGATACTCCTTCACAGTATTTACGATCTGCTATAAATTGGTTCCTTATAGCCAATTTTGTTATGTGTTCTTAACATTCAAGAACTGTTTTATATTATTAGGAAAGTAAGCTCATGTTAATCACATGATGAAGACTTTTCTTTTGATATGCAACATGACATACTTTGGTGATTAGAAACTAGATGTTTCCTCCCCAAATTCACATCACATGCATTCCAGGATTTGCTGCATAAAGGTGAAGAAAGAGACACTTTACCCAACTGCTGAAATCCACTTTTATGTTAGAAATGGACTTCCTCATATCAAATGATGTCTAACACATGTATTTTCTTTACAGGAATCTTAAATCATCAAGATTAATCCTGTTTTATCTGTTTGGCTGATTTGTTTATTCAATGTCTTCCTTTATTCATATAATTCAGATCTTTGCTTTATTTTATTTTATTGTGTTCATTTTATTTCATCATGTCTGAATAATTGATCCATTTTACACATGCCTCACTTAGAATTCACAGATGTTTATAACCATTACGCTTAACTGATAGTCAAATGATCATTTGAGATGTGTCTGACTATTGGAGGAAACCTGACTGTCAGCTTCCCATTGGCTGACAAGCTGCAACCCACATTCCACTGCCAGGCAGAGCGCGAAGCTCTGAACTGAGAGAATCAGAATTGGAGAGATCGGAAAGAGAATGAGATCTGATCAGAACTGAAAGAGAACTGATCTGGGAGAACTGGAAGGAGTAAAGGCAGAACTGAAGAAACTTGGAACAATGAGGAAAGAATGAGACGAAACCTGCTCTGAACTCAGCAGAGTTCAGAACCACGGATCACTCGGAGGAGTGATGGAAAGAAGAAGACTTGAACCCAAATCATCTTTACTATCAACCATCCCGTGACATCAGTCCTGAAGCTGCACGTCTCTGGGGAGACGGATGAGAGAGAGAGAGAGGACGAACCAGAACCACCACTGAGCGGACAGCCCGCGGAGAGCCGGACGAACTTCCAGGAGATCGGGAAGATTTTTGGGATCCATCCACCCGACAATCTTCCAAAGGATTTGAGGAACAGTCCAGCAGAACCAGGGCGTGAGTGAAGCATCTCAGTCAGACGGAACCTCTGAGGAGAATCCTGATCATTTGCTATGAAATATGATCTGATGTCACAAGAAGTTGGTGATAGTGAATTAATCCAGGCCTACGGTTTACCAGACCCAGTTAACTTTGTTTAGTTGGATTAAGAAATCCTTCCTTCTTTTTCTTTGAACATTTATTAATTAACTGAGGCTTAATTAATTTATGTTTCATTTTCATACCATCTCACATTTCTTTCACAAGATAACTTTTGGTTGATCATCATGCTCACATATTTCTTGTACATATCTTGTACATACATTATCTCATGTAGTTTGTAGACTAGTTAATAAATACTCCGTATTATCTTAACTAGTCGTTGTTTGTGGTTTTTCTGATGTATCATGAAAGGTCACTTCAAGCGAGAACTCATGAAAGCGTCCTGAGACTGATCACTTAATCAAATCAATCTAAGCATTGATTTAAGACATTAATGGTTTTCCTTGCTTCCATTACATATCAAATAAGTAAGGTGGTGCTCCGAGGCTGTATTAGTATTGATATTAATAGAAATATTAATATTAATATTAATATCATACATAGTGACGCTATATATTGTGGTTGCCCAAGCTAAATCACAACAGGTCTCTGTTAAATATTCACTTTCATGTTGTCTTTTCTAATGCTCTAAATACAACACGGGGCTAATGAGCTACTTGGCTGACAGCACTGCAGTGCACAGCTTGAATAAAACATGTCCATAACTATCTTGATTTTAAATGAACTGCAGCTGGTTCAATATATTTAGAAAACAAGCCTGAATATTTTCAAGAATTCTGCATCCTCCAATCACATTTTGCTTTAGTAAAAGAAACAGTGGTTGATAAGCATTACTTTGGTCTCCGTTAATTACAAGTTTCTAAACACAAAGAGGATGAAACAGACTTAACCCTCCTTTTCCTACAGATTCAGACCTTTACCTTTAGTGAAATATTGATGACTTTGGTTAATGATAGCAGTGAAAGATGTGAGCTCTGCTATGAGGGGACAAGGCTTGTCACATCTGATGCCACTGTGAGCCATGATATGTGGCTCTTGCATTTGACCCTCTCTTCCTGGGGGCATTTTAGATAATTGCTTTCTCAAATTCAATCTACAGGGCTTTTTCCCCCTTACCTGAAAGTATTTATCTGCAGCAGGCCACAAATGTCTTTTGAATTTCTTGTTAGCCAAAACTGAGGCTGTAGCAGGTTTTGCATGTCCAAACTTTATTCCAAAGATATTTGGTTTATTTCTAATCTTGCTAGAATTAAAATTTTAAAGGGATCACCTACATGCACTCTTAACAACATTTTTATAAGGTTACAGTGGTGGTGATAAACTAAATCATCTCATGAAATACACAGACTTTCAAGTTTGTAAAATGATCCAAATTTCAATCTGCTAAAACACAATAGTGAAGGATCACTGATGTAAACCGTAAAATATTTCCACTCTAGTTCCCTAAAAATGATAAAAGTTTGACTTACTGCTGATCTGTACTTTGACTTAGAACTGAGTTGTTACAGTATCTCAGGCTCTTGTTTTAAAGAAAGCTTCCAGAAGTCTCTTAAAGCCCATATTTCTTCTTGGACCTGAGGTGATTTTATCTGTTGATCTGGTCAGATTTTAATGTCTGATATCCTGAAATCTCCTGCCAGATCACAGGAGAAATTAAACCCCATTCTGCTGCTTTTGAATTATAATAAGGCTGATTCATTGGGTCAATGAAGGTCAGAGTAGGTATCAAGTCGTTCTTACATGGATGACTGATTTCAGATTGCTGAGAAAATACTGCATAAAGTCAGGTGCACTTAAAGATTAAAGTTCAAAAGAGGAAAGCTGTCATTTGTAACTGCATTCAAGACACATTTTATATGTGGGATAAAAAGAAGGTACTGGGGTGGTTTTATACATTGTACCCTCTGGGCATAGTGTTATCAGTAGTCCTCAGAGCATCCTCATTGTATGCTGTACTAAATATGATTGCACCCTGTGGCTGTAACATACTGGGAAATCCTCATGTTTGCTTCCTGCAAAAACCCCTCAAGTCCCAGTATGCATCGGCTCATGAGTCACTGTATCATAAGTTAGATAAATAACGTGTGACCTCTAATGGCTTAGATATCCAAAAGTAATGAGAAGATAAACAGAGAGAGATTGCAGGTATTCTGATTGGTAATATCTCACCTCAGGTTTCTAATAACTGCTGCCACACAGTAATGGAAATAAATATTTACATTGGGCCTTTCTGATTTTCCTCTTGAGTGGTCTGAAAAACTCATTGTAGCTGAACTGTGATGCTTTCTGTATGTGCTTTCACTGTCCTCTTTTTATGCCTCAGTAACATAATTAAGAAGTTCTTTTTTAGTGAGGAAATCAGGGCCTGAGAACAGCATGAATTGCGTGAGCATCACTCTCATTGGGTGAGAGTTGGGAGCTCTGTTTGAACCTTTGTGTGCCTTTTCAATGCACAAAAAACCAACGACATGCTGGAAGGGAGGAGACAACCCAAAAAGCATGAGTCCTTTTTGTAACCCCAATTTAGTCCAAAGTATGCAGCTTGACTATGCAACAGAAGTTTGAAGTTTCATGTGTTAATGTGTTCTTCTGCTCATCCTTGCACCAGCAAGAGAGTTATGCTCTCCTTTTCTACATATTTTAACTTCAGCATCTTTCAGAACCCTTTATCAGTTTCCACTGCATTGTGCTTCTTGCATTCCACATCAAAGTACATGCAAGTGACCCAACGTGCTGATGTAGATTTATAAGTGCTTCAGTGAACTCAGTGAAAAATTATTCAGTGCTTCAAGACATTGATTCTCTAAGTAACTGGCGAAGAAAATGGGGGGAGCTCAAATTAAGAGGGCTGTGAGTTAGAAACGGTTGCTAAGCTTTACTCACATAAATCATGGTTGTAACCCTGGGAAACTTCTGCTTTTAAGTGATGCTTAGTATAAGAAAAACACTTTAAAGAGAAGTATTTCTTCACAGTTTTCCCCACAAAATATGTTACCAATGATGTTAAATACACATTGATTAATCCAAGCTCTAACTCATTTGCTATCAAATGTGGCAGGAAAAATCACTTTAAGCAGAAATACAGATTGGAAGTTGTCCCCCTATCCATCACCATGATCAAGGAGGTTCACAATTTTGATTAATTTGCCATTTTTTAGGATTTGTTCATTGAAGTGTTATATCCAATACTCGCTGTCCTTTAACAACAGAACCCTTAAAGCATGAATCAATGATAATTGAAAAAAAAAACATAATAATGTGTAATAGCAACGAGTGGTCAATCCAGATATTCAGAAATGCAACCTACATCTTCCAGTATTCTAGGCTAGAATACTTTCATAGATCCCTCATGGATCCAATTGCAAGATCATTTTTACGATCAAATGTGTGCTCCTTTTCACTCTCATGTCATAAATTAGGGCCAATGACTTTTTTCCACTCAAAATGGCATCTTCGGAACAAATGTCAAGTGACTGGCAGAGACCGATTGCAGTGCTGGTTAAAGGAATACACCCACAGAATGATGTACCTTCATTCAGACCCTGGAGCATTTTTTAAAATTTTAAATGCAGCCGGAGATCTGAGATGTTTTAGTTTTCCCCAAACGTTCATATAATTCACCGGTTCTTGAAACAAAAAGGTACATAAAAGTCCACAAAAACTTGGCAATATTCCTCCGTACTGTTCGTCCAATGTAATCCAAGTGTCCTGAGTGGGTCACGTCCATAATTTACTCCAAACGACATCACTGCATGTACTGCAGCTGCCGCACAGCGCACCCCTGTGAGTTCACGACATTACGGTAGCCGAGGCAGACGAGATTGCGCACCTTCTTTGTCTCTCTTTCTTTTTCTTTCTTTCAAATCAATAGCCAACCCCTTCTGTGTTTGTCCCAATTTGTCTGCAGCTCGGTTGCTCGTAGCACAAGGTAAACAGCAAATTTCTTCATCTACACTTGCATTATTGGTAGAGTAGGCACTGAAGGCCGCAGCTTCCATAGTGTCGTGAACTCGCAGGCGAGTGCTTCGCGGCAGCAACATGTATACTAGCTCAAAATGTTCATCATGTCTACTTTCAAGTAGTTCCGTGTTCTCTATTCAGACATCGATAGTGAAAAAAGTAAGGTTTTATTTTTACCTTCACAGTTTCGGCGATCAGCTGCCGCCTTCATCAGAAGTTGTAGGCAACGGCTGATCGCCAAAACTGTCAAGGTAAAAATCAAACCTTACTTTTCTCACTATTGATGTCTGAATAGATAAAATGTAGTACTGTTTAAGCTATAGGATTATACTAAATGATGTCGTTTACAGCAAATTATGGACGCTACCCACTCAGGACAGTTGGTTTACATCGGACGAGCAGTATGGAGGAATATTGCATCTCTCGTCTCCGCCCCTCTCTCAACCCCGATGCCACTGCCATCCTTGTCCACAGCCTTGTTACCTCCCGGATTGATTACTGCAACTCACTTGTCTTTGATCTCCCCAACAAATCCCTCCAGAAACTGCAGCTCCTCCAGAACTCCACAGCTCACATCATCACTAGGAACCCTGTCATTCACCACATAACCCCCATCCTGCAACAACTTCACTGGCTTCCTGTAAAACAGCAGGTCAACTTCAAAATACTCCTTATCACTTTCAAAGCACTTCACAGTCTAGCCCCACCATATATCTGATCTCCTACACATCGCCACTCCTGTTCGCTCACTTTGTTCCTCTACGTCTCTTCACCTTTCTGTCCCCCCCGCCCACCTTGTCACTATGGGGATTCGAGCATTTAGTTGCTCTGCTCCCCCATCTCTGGAGCTCCCCCCGATCTATGTACCATTAACTCTTCCACTTTTTAAATCCAGACTCAATACACATTTGTTTAGACAGCCCTATAGCAGCTAGCTTCTCACTTACCTCTGCAGTGTTATCCTCTGTTTTGCTTTGTTTATTGTAACTGTTTAGTGTGTGGGTTCTTAAATGTTTAATTTTTCCCTTGTACAGTGTCCTTGGGTGCTCTGAAGGGCGCTTTTTAAATAAAATGTATTATTGTGGATTTTTATGGACCTTTTTGTTTCAGCCACCAGTGAACTCCGTTATATGAAAGCTGGGGGAAAACAAAAACGTCTTATATCTCCGGCTGCATTTGAGATATTAAAGTGCTCCAGAGTCTTGCTCAGCATGAGGGTGAGAACAAAATGAGGGCACATCATTCTGTGGGTGTTGTATTGCTTTAACCAGCATTGTGGCTACAGACAGCTTCTAGCTGATGTAGAAAGCATAATTTTTGGGCAACCAGGAAGCTTCACTGTTCGCAAACAAAGTTTGCCCCTTGGAGGAAATACTTTGTGTCATGTTTTTGGGAAGCCTTTTAACCCACATGCAGGATTTAGAAATGAACAAAAGGCTTATTTACTGCATCTATATGTCACAGGGTGAACAACCGGGTGCTGCCAGAAACTGGACTCTGCCCACTAGCTTGGTTTTTAGCATGCTTTTTATGGTTTTTTGTGTGGTTTTAACCCTGTTTTTATTCCCAAGCTAGTGGGAGCTTTTAACGAACTGATTGGCAGCACCTGGGGAGAAGGACTCCTCCCCTGGCTTAATTGAATGCTGGAAAGATAAAAGCCGGTGTGCGGACAACAGACAGGAAGCTGAGGAAGGACTGAGGAGGACTGGGTCCAGGAGGCGCAGCCGGGGGAGGACGTGAGTCCCCCGGCTGGGGGGCTCGAGGCAGTGGTGACGGTGATGGCGACAGCGATGCAGAAGAGTGGCCCGGGAGTCGGAGGGCGGCCGCGGACCCCACTGAGGAGGGCCTACGGTCAGAGGCGCGGCCGCCCGGAGGAGTGACTGCCCGGGCCAGAGAGCAGCGTTTGTGTCCCGGGGAGCCTATGGCCAGAAGGGCGGCTGCCGGGAGGAGCAGCCGCCATGGACCCGGGACAGAGATGCCGAGAGACGCCGGCCATTGGCAGCCCTGCAAGCCCCTTTTAGCCCCTTTTTATCCCTTTTCTTTTATTACTTTTTAGTTTGGACTTTTAGGATTATTTTAGTACTTTTTAGTTTAGTAGTTTTGTTTTATTTCTTTAAAGGAGTGATGACATAGCAGTTAAAAACTAGTTTATGTTGTTGGCATTACTGCATATGTAACTACTCCAAAGAAAAAAATGGCATTTTTTACAGCGGAGTATTGTTTTGAAACGCCAGACCTCACTTCCTCAGTAATACAGTTGGGTCCGGTGATGATATGGAGCTTTACCCGGAGACCACGTTGACTTCATTTTGATTGGCTACACCTTATTTGGCTATGACCTTATTTGGAGAATCTAGGTCAAGCTGCGGTCGGAGTTTGCTAAAGGCTAACTGCTAGCAACATGGGCACTTCCGACAGTGTGAGCTACGTTTATCAGACAAGACAGCATTTAGAAAATAAACTTACAGGTAATGACAAGGTTGTGGTCGCCTCCCTCAGTGTTGCTGCAGAAGTTTTCTTTTAAATCCATTTGTTTGAAAATCCAGACCTGACTGCACAGAAGTTACTACTAGCTCCATACACGAAGCTGAATCAGACAGGGAGGGGAGGGGAGGGGGGGGGAGCGGACGGTGCATAAACCGTTAGGAGAGAGAGGGGGGGGGGAGGGGGGGGGGGCGCTGTTTACTTGATAGTGTGCTCTTATTGGAGCAATTAAATTACGTAGAATGATAGAACTACGTAGAATGATAGCCTGCTGTCTGATTCAACTGTTTCTGAGCAGAGAGACAAAGCTGACAGACCATAAACAGGAACTTTGATTCTCACTCTGGACATTCACATGGCCTCATCAGTGCATAATAGATCATATTATACACCCAAAACCCCAGAAAAGTGAAATTTGATGTCATGGCACCTTTAATAAAGCTTTTATTTCTTTTAACCACCTGCTGGCGAGGCCTTTCTTTCTTTCCCCTCCTCCTTGCAGTCGCCGGTATCTATAAAGGACCACCCCGCGACATATACAACCATGAGAAGTGCAGGACTCAGAAGGCTTTGGCCGGAAATGAGGTCAGCAGTGCCTGAAAGGAGACAAAGTTAACCAGGGAGGATTCTATGGAATACTTGATTGTGGAAACGGAGGAATGTGGCTTACTGTCGGCTTGTGAATTTATCATATGGGCTGGAAGGTTGGGTTCTACAAGTGGTGAGTAGGATGGTTGGGCAACAATTTCCATATGGGTCCTTTGATGGATGTCCTTCATGGGGGTTCTTGTTGGAGAGCGGGTAGGTTTGGCTGGCAGGCAGGCAGACCAAGTGTTCTAGGAGAGTGGCAATTAGGAGCTGGAGAGCAGAATTGAATCTTCTTGCTAGCTTGAACAGAATGAGGTAACTTGAAGGAAACAAGAGTCAAACACAGGAATACTGGAGACTATAGGAGATACTGAGTATGAAGGCTTGAGATTACCAGTAGTGGTTAATCATCAGGCACTGAATGATCCTCCAACAGCTCCTTATAACAGCCAGCAGGCCTGATCAGGAATTGCCTGCAGCTGCGCTGGAAGCAATTAGCTCCTCTGCTCTCTAACAGGGATCCTAAACAAAAGCACACCAAACAGAAACCCAACACTTTGTTTGGGATACTTTCTACAGCTGAAGGTCTGATACCATCCTGCCACCAGATATCTATAAGCTTCTAACTAGTGAT